>VZSV01000011.1:1781219-1837910 GCA_013398735.1 Nothocercus julius | reverse complement strand
TTATGTAATGGTCGCGTTTTCCCTCTGAGCCGCGTAATCCCCGCTAATGCGGCCCTGCCCGCGCCCCTTCTGCCGAGCGCGGCCAGATGGTGCCTGCGCAGCTCTGCGCGCCCGCGGGAGCGCGCGGAGCCCGCGCTGGGGGGGCGGGGCCGTCACGCGGCGCCCCCCCCGCATCCCTGCGCTGGGAAAAGGCGTTTGGGAAAGATGCGCTCAGCGCAGGGGGCGGCGGCGCGGGGAGCACGGAACAAGGAAATTCCATGTTAGGAAGCGCCCGCGCGGGGCGACTTCTAATGTTTTCCTGCCACTGACGTTGACAGTGACACACATGTGTGGGCTGAGGCTGGAGCGTCACCGAGTTTTTAAACTCAACCAGGAAATAGTCTGTTGCTCGGGGATAAAAAACAAATACCCGGCACTGTGCGGCAGGTAAAGCGCGGCGAGCCAAGTGCGCGAGCTGCTACGTGCTGCTCACATCCGAGCGGCTCAGACCCGGGTTGGCTCCTTATTTTATGCCTTTTTTTTTTTTTTTTCCCTTCAGCTTGGGACTTCAGGCTCTATTTTTAATTTTTTTCAGGTTACTTAGGAATCAGAAAGGCAAATATTGACAGGGCTTCTCTTTTAGACCCTTCTAACTAAGTAGCTTGAAGGTGCAAAATCTCTTGGATTTTTTTCACAGCCAGCATGCTTGTTACTGGATTGGGAAGGTTGGGAATTACAGGCAACAGTTATTTCTTTATTATTTTGTATGACTTCTTACATAGGCAGAAGTGTTTTATACATATGCATGGGTGTCAGTTATTTAATTTTTTACCAGCCTTGATGTTCTCCAGCTCGGTAGCACCCATGGATCCCATGGGCACGGTGGTGCCGGTGCTTTACGAGCCTGGCCGGAGGAGCTCCCATCCCAGCGGACAGACCGGCAGAGCGGGTCACTCACGTGCCCGGATGCGGCTGTGTGACGGGGTGACAGCGGAGGTGACAGAAGGGCCAGGGCAGCAGCAAGGCAAAGCCCTGAGCCGTCCCGCAGGCTGCGTGCGGTGCAACTTAATCGATAAGTGCTCTGTGTTACTTGCTGCCCTGATGAAAGTCGCCTTAAAATAACTTTTCTGAGTATGTAGCCATGGGAAAGGGAAGAAATGAAGTAAATCATGCAAAAGCTGTGACGAACGGATTTATCTATACTGGGGGATGGGGTAGTAGAAGGTTGTCTGAGACTTTTTAAGTATGGGGGGAGAAAAAAAAAAAAAAGAGCCAAATCTACAAGTCTTCATGGTTCCCCTGTGCTGCCCTATTCAGTTGTCAGCAGTTTCCAGCATTTAGGAGAAGGTGACTCTAAGTTACAATTCATTAGTAATTGGTATGGTCTCCCCATCAGGATGGCTAAGTCAGTTTAAATGGTGCTGGCCCTTCTCCAAGGAACCCTCCTCTCTCCATTGCACGCGTTTGCCACTCACCTCTGCAAGGAAGAGCTAATATCGTCCACCCCTTCCCCCCGCTTGGGAAGAGCAGTAGTGTAACTCATTACGAAGCTTTCTACCTGACGTTCCAGTTTGACTTGCTGTGTGGAAAGCCAAAAAAAAAAAAAAAAAAAAAGGTATTTCAAACTGAAGGCAACAGAAGACACACCAAGGCTTTGCACTGGACTGTTTTATATCAATATTGATTTTTTTTAAGGGGGTTTGTGTTATAAAGAGGGAGCTTTTATCCCCCTGAGCTCTTTGGCAATTATCTTCCTGCCATAAATGTTGATATGCACATAATGGATGTAACTAAAAAATCTCCTTATCCAAGCAGAAAAGGCCGACTGTTTGTTGGAGCAGATAGAGTGCTGAGAGTGTGAATAGACAAACCCATATGTCGCTGGTGAGAGAGATAAATGATGGACGAACAGGAGCTGGTTACTATGGATCAGCACAATAAACCAATTCCCGTCATACACCTCTCTTAATAATATACCAGTTTCAATGCCATTGACGGGTAACCTAGGTAGCACCAGTCAACTGTAAGTTTTTCAACTGTTCTTTTATATATCTCAAAGAACAGTTGGGACCGCTCTAATTTTTTCAGATGTTGAGTGCTAAAATTATGCAGAACTTCCTTCCTTGCCAGTAATTTTGCAGGGGAGCTTTCGAACATGGCTGTGAAATGCCAAATGTATCAGATAGTGTTGTGCAGTCATAAGGAGTTTTGTTTTGTTTAGCCCATAACAAGGGTGTGCTCAAAAAGGCTAATGCTTTAAAAATATGTGGAGAAACTGTTTAGGCATCTAACAGTGCCCTCGTTAGTGTGGTTTCTGAGGGTGCAGGATGCTGGAGTGCACTGCAGTATTGCTCTTTTTAAGTTAAAATAGCAAAAACTCAGAATGCTGTTTATTTAAAAAAAAAAAAAACTACAAAATAGGCAGTGGCAAATAATACATTTCTGACTTTTTATGCCCCCTTGCAGAGCTGCCAGTAGCTCAGGGGAAGCTTTGCAAAAGAGCCAGTGCTTGCATCATGCTGCTCTTCCCGTGTTGCTGTTACTGCCAACACTTTGCACAGAAAATTGAAACCTTTGTCACCTAAAGGCTTCCCTTTATGCCCCCTCCCTCTGCGGGATGTTTTTCGTCACAGTTTGCTATGGCCCGGACCGTTAGCCCCGTTCCTAAGGAAGGTCCATCTCAGGGTGGCAGCCGGAGCAGAGCGATGCCATCGGAGGGGAGATGACAGGCAAACCTACACGAGCAATGAAGAGTCGTTATTCCTCTTGGGAAGCTGCCTCGCAGGGAATAAGTTGGGGATTTTTATGAGGAGAAAAAAAAGAAAAAGATATTACCAAGCAATGCCTTTCCTCCAGGAGGAAAATCCCTGTTTTTCCACGCTCCACGCAGAGTTGCAGCTGCACTTTCCAGAATCTCCGCTCTGTTGGGCACGGGGCCGAACCGGAGGTGTTTGCTGTGTGCGGCTGGCAGGGGCCTTTCTCATCCCGCAGGAGACGAGGCTCCGATGTGATCCCGGGGTTAAGGGCGGCGGGACCCTGGGCTTTGTAGGCTGAGGGGAGTCCCGGGAGCCCGGCAGCGGGCGCCGTGCCGGGGCCTCCGTCCTCGCCGAGGCGGCAGGTTGTGCCTTGCTGGCATCCGCTGCCCGCCCCCTGCGCCGCACTTGGCAGGGCTATCGATAAAGAAGTGTTACATAAGGCTCCCGTCAGGCATGTCCTAATTTGTTAATAATTGATGATCTGGATAGTACAGAAATACCAGCGCTGTTCGCGCACTCCCACACAGATCTGCAATCTCAGCGAGCCCCGCGTCTCGCTTTGCCTTAATTGTAATGTGGTAATTTTGTGTAGGGTTTCTCTCTCTCTCTCTCTCTCTCGCTCTCTCTCTTTTTTGGGGGGGATTTTCACGTGGTGACTTAGCGGCAGCCGCCTGCAGAGCCCTCGCTGCCGGGGCCTCGTTGCGTTGCCCGCCGGGGCACTGTTGGCGCCCGTGGTGCTGCCCCGGGAAGCTGCTTCCCTGTGCCTTCCCGCTCGGGTGGTAGCGCGTGGAGCGAGGAGGGGCCGCGCGGTCCCCACGTGGCTCCCCCAAGGCCTTGGGCACGGACTGGGGTCGCTCCCCTTCTCATAGCAGGTCATGTTACTTGCTCTTAAGAGCTGGCTCGTTTTGCCATGCTGTGCCGTGGTCAGGCCCACATGAGCGCAAAGGGAATTCTTAGTGGACACCATCAAGATCTGGTGGCTCTACCCCTCGCTTACACCGTTTCTCCTTTGCAGTTGTGCAGAAGTTTCAGGACTTGCAGCCAGTTGGGCAGTTCAGTCAAGCCCAGTTATTCTTTTCGAACACACTGCTGAGGACAACGAAATCTATGGCTTGCGTTAAAACCAGGGATACAACTTTCTAGTGACGGGGTGAGATGCAGCGTCCTTACCTTGACGTCCGTGGGCTGACCGGCTGCCGTTCCCGAGCAGACGCCCTTCGTCCGCGGTGGCCACGGCTCCGAGGCCTCCGCCGTGCCCGTCCCCGGCAGCCTCAGCAGCCGGACCGCCCCGTGCCGGCTCCGCAGGGACACGAGCGCCGTGCGGGGCCCTCTGAAGAGGGCCCGGCCTCGCTGAGCTGCCTGTCTGCCAGGGATTAATTTAACCTCTAATTACTACACTTTCTTCACACTTTGCTGCACATGAGCGTGTTATAACAAAAGCACAAAGAAGTATGTCATTTTATTTAGCCACTACTCTGAAATTAATTTTGGGGGTATAGAGTCAGATATGACACTCTTGGTGTTAAAATAATTGTGCTGGCATTAGAATTAAAGTACATAATCTTGTTGTTTCTAATGATACAAGAGTACTAGTGTAAATAGTGCTGTTAACTTGTTAGTTGTAGCCACAGTAGTAGGAGTGAGACCTAGTTACAGACAAGTACTCAAAGGATCATCCCGGCAAAAATTTCCCCCTCAAAACGCATGGCTCCTGCTTGTTACCTATCTACCATTTTGGGCTAGGTTTAGGTGTCTATGAGTAGTTTGTTGTTTTGTTTTTATTTTTAAGGTCTTCCAAATTGCAATAAACAAGCTTTTAAAACGGCTTGGGCGTCTTCCAGCCTGGATAATGATTTCTGATTTTTTTTTTCTTTTTTGTTTTTAACATACGGCATCTTGGGAGCAATACAAAAGGCCATATGTCCTCTTCTGTCTGCTCATGCTGACATCAGAAATACAGTATTTCGCTTTGCCCTGAGAGTAGTTTATAGTATTGAAGGAAGGGAGCCTGGTTTCATGATGAATCAGATTACAAGTTTCTTCTTTTCAAGTTCTGCACTTTGTAATATTTACAATGAAGATTTTTCTCATTTGAATTGGGAGGGTTTTAGTTGGGAAATGCAGTTTCCAACCCTCCAGTTTCCTCCCTCCAGTTCCGGTTAATGTAGTTAAAAGAGCTGCTGTTACATGACGGGGTAGCTCTCTCCTTGTTCCACCCTCGCCCGTTGCCTCTGTGCAGACTTTCTGAAATTACTTTGAAAATGTAACTTCTCACATAGGGTTGGATCTGCAGAACTGTTGGCTATGTGTTGCTGCTTTATTTCTAGAGGAAACAGAAGATCAGTTGTTTGTTTTGGGGTCATGCATTCAAATTACACAGTGTGGATCCAAGTCAGTAGTCCTCTATCAGTAAAAGCTGTAACTGCAGTTGATGGGAAGCTTTCTCCAAAGATTCCCCAAGGTCAGACGGGACACGGTTACGGAGTCACATCTTGTAGCCCCTTTATCAGAAGGTGAATTAATGTGGCATCGTTATCTGGGCTTGTGACAACAGTGACATGGGATTGCCAAAAAGACTAATGGAAAGAGATGGGTGATTGATTCTCTTTACAGTAGGTGGATCACGTTATTTCTCTGGATTCCTGAACTGCTATCAGTTATTGGAATTATTTACCCTACTAACTTCTAACCTAGGAGTAAACTGAATATAAACGAAGATCAAATACTGTAAGGGATTGGGTGGTTCAGTGAACTGACAGCAAGGTAGGAGACTCTGCTGATTTGGATTTACATGTCGGGACTGTTGGAGAGCTGGCGTGAAGCGAGCTGTAGGGCCCCGTTCTGATTTTGAGTGGAAGTGAGTTTTCATGTAACAATTTTAGGTTTCCTAAGGCAGAAGCCAGGCCTGAATACTGCCTGCTCCAATTCCAAGCTGTCAGTTTTTTTTTTTTTTCATGGGGACTGAAGAGCTGCAGCTCCCCAGGCCTCCAGAGGTGAGGCGATTTTTGGAGTAAATAGTTCCTGGCTTCTTGCTTATGCATCATAAAACAGGAGTAATGGTGCTTTACAGTGCGGATGTTTGGTGTGAAGGTTAACTAGTTAAATAGTTTGTAAAGCAAAAATGCTTATTACTAATTGAAGTCTTTGGAGTCTTGTCATACGGTCGGAAATTATATTCCTAATGAAGCCAGCTGTATCTTATTGTAAGGCCCTAAATATGAATGGCAGTTTCATTTCTATGTTTTGGCTGTAATGCTCTTCTCTAAAGCAAATTGATTTTTTTTTTTTTAACATTAGATCATAGTATCTTCCTTTTTGCTAAAACTCTAGAATTTGAAATAGGATGAATTACAAGATTTTTAAAGAGAGAAACACCACCTACTTTCAGGCATGTTTCATTCTCTGTCACAGATATTCATAGGTCATGTTTTGGGCAAAGGTAAACAAAGGAATCTTGTACAAGGACATTTGTCCTATGCGGTTTCACTCAGACGAAAGAAGCTGTGACCCCATACACTTGCATTAGTTTAAGCATAATAAGCAAACACTGACCTGAACGGGTAATCAGAATGGATGCTCAGTATAATTTCTTTTGTTCCAGATAGTTACTCTTAATCTTTTGGGGCTTTTCACAATTTCAAATTTATAAAAGCAGTCATTTGTGAATTCAGTATTTCACTAACCTAGCAGATTGTGCTCATTATCAGGTTCTTTTAAGGACTTCACTTTTCCTGTTCTTTTAACCAACTTATTTTTCTTAATTAAGTCTGTTGGTTTAAGTAAAGTCACAAAGAAAAGAGTGGAGANGGAGAGAAAAAAAAAAAAAAAAAGAAACCAAGTATATACAGTACTGCAGTCAGAAATACAGGCAAAAGGTTTTGATCTCTGGCTGCCAAATGGTGACTCATTAAAAAGGAATTTTTGTTCCTCCCTTTTCAAAGGGTTACTCACTATCAAGCAGTAAATATCTAGTTTTGATGCCACTGCACTGAACTCCCTGACATTGCTGGTGCAGTAAGTCCATATTCTGTAAGATTATTTGATCACAGGCTGTATAAAGATTTGTTTTGCTGTTTTTCTCCAAAGCTTGTTGGAATATCCTTAAGCTTTAGCCTGACAGTGTAGATATAGTCTAAAATGAAATGCATTGAAATGCATTGCCTTTTTTTTGTTTGTTTCTAATGGAGAGTCCTTTTTAAACTTAAGAGGTGGGTTGTTCAAATTATTTTTGAATGTACAGGGTCATGCAAGCAGTATTTGTTTTCTAATTTTTGCTTTGGTAATACTGGGCAAGGTTGTTGGATTTTCTGAAAATTAAGAAAATACATATTTTTGTTGTCCCCACCAAGAGTTGTGTGCTGAGCATTTTGTAGTGTTTCGTTGCATCAATTGAACTGATAGGTCACTGTCAAAATCCAAGCAAAGGATTTCTGTGCTATTCTCAACTCTCTGTAGCATCTCCTTTGTCTTCCTGGCCGGACCTATTGGACCTGTTGGATGGAAGGGCACAGAGGGCTGTGTGAAATCCTCTGTCTTGTCCCCTGTTCTTATTCATGGGTTGGTTGGTTTGAACTTTACAGCGCGTTGGAAGGAGGTTTTCTTGATTGCAGCAGCGCTCGTGTTTGACTGGAAGCAGAAAGAGAGCGTGTGTGAGCTTTTCGGGCTTCATCAGAAGTGAATCTTGGTCCCTGATCCCAGAAGGTAGATCAGCCTTAATTTCAAGTGAAAGTCCTGCATCCTCAAATAACTTCTCATGTCAGTTAGAAGTTCAATATGGTTTCGAGTTGGAGAGAGAGAGAGATGTGGAGGATCTCAAGTCGAGGGCAAGCGTGAAGCATGCGAGGGAAAAGCGTGGACTTCTTTCCTGCTGCCTCCCTCCCCTCCCCTCCCCTCCAGGGCTCCCGAAGTCTGTCAGCTGTAATGGAGCGATTTGATTACTTTGTAGTGTTAAACTAAAAGAATAAATCTAAGCGCCTTGGGAATGGGGAACCAATCCAGCAATCAGAAGCAAACAAGTTAATAAACGTGAAGCATTTCCGCACGGCGCTGCTGCAGAAATGCGTCTTCCAGAAAGACTTGGGGGCAGCCGTGGCTACTGGACCAGTCAATTAGTGTAAGTGTGTTCGCTGTACACAGCGCCATTAATTGGCTGCTGAGGAGGCTCTCAGCGGTTTGAAGGAGAAGTGCATGTCTTCTGTTGCTTATAAATTATGAAAATCTTGCATGTCGCGGGCTGAACCATTTATTGCATCCTGCCTTGCTTCTCTGCCATTCCAACGTATGTGGTTTATACCTGGGTAAAGCTTGGCTTGGGCAGTGTTAACCTTCCTTTCTTTAAGATCCTTCTGCCTATACACATCTTCTACAAACAGTTTTCCCTCTCTGTTGATAGCTTTTCTCTCCCCTCACCCTCTTCCCCAAATACCTGGCCAGATACGGAGCACTGGAAGACTGTCCACGGAGATGATTAGAAATCCAAGTTAGCCGCTGTGAATAGTTTCTGGTGCTCCCATGCCACGCTGCATGGAGTCTGGAGACACCCCTAAGGAAGGGGGTGTGGAAATGTTGTGAGCTACAGCAGGACGCAGCGTCGGGTGCTTTAGCGTAGGAAACCCTCCATGCTCCATCCCACATGGATCTGCTTTGGGATGTTGTTACTTTACAAAGCTAAGACATGAATTAATTATGGGAAGCCTTATGTAAGCCCATAGCTTTAATGTTATCATATCTAAGAACGGCAGTGATGGTGAACCCCGAGGTGGGCGACTGGTGCTGGCTGCTGGCCAGGCCTCCTCTCAGAGCATGGATATTGGTGATTGTCTAATATTTCATATTTTAAGGCACGTTGCTTGTCCTACGCAAACTCTCCCTGCATCCCAAAGCATTCCTAGGCGCAGTTCCCTATCTCTGTTGTATTTCTTTACGTTTGTAACTCTTGTTTGCTTTTTGCACTCTTGCTTTCCTGCTTGTGTTGTCATTGCTTTGCTGTAGGACGTGACCTCTTCTGGTTTGCTTTATTTTTGGGAGGCTTTTTTTTGGGCAAGCTCGGTGCTTGGATCGCCCAGCTCCAGAGCAGTTGACCAAAAGCCACAGCAGAGAGCAGCTTTCCAGCGCGTGGCTGCAATATGGGCTGGCTGGCGCCGAGCCGGCGTGCGCTGGGCCAAAACTCAAGGTTTGTCAGCGCGGCTCTCCCGGCTCCATAAGCGCAGATGTAGGGAAGGCAGCTTTCGCCCACCGTCCTGCCCCCGAGATGGCTATGGGTGTGTCAGCAAATCTGAGCTGCAAAACTTGCTTAAAATAGGGAGCAAATAATGTGGCCCATGACCCATGTGGAGCAGCAAAAGTGTCCGGAGCAGATGCCAGCCCAACATGGGCCCTGCAGGACCATGCGTGGGGCCTCTTTGTGCCTCCATGTGCCATGCAGCTGGTCCGGAGATCAAGGGAACTGCTAATAAAACATCTTCCTAAATCTCCTAGGAGAAATTTGGAGTCTAACGCTGGCCTTAGATTCTGTCAACCTAAAGAGACAGTTGTGTCCTGTTTTACAGCTGACTCTGAAGCATTGTGGCTCCTCCAAAGGAAGGGGATGTAATTCAGTGTACATAAAGGCAGAAAGGAAAGAAAAAGAATCTTTGGTTCTCTTTGAGAGCCTTTTTCACGTGTAGACAAAAATGAGTCACTCTACACTTTGTTGCTGAATAGGAGCTGATTTACAAGTGTGCATGTGCTAAGATGAATGTGTATGGATGAACTCGTATAGTTTCCTCCATGACCATGTTGTAAATGGCCTTCAGTCAGTTTGATGCAATTCCTGCTGTGACATTGCGCTGTCTATTGAAATGGGACCATCATCCTTCTCAAGATCTCCTGAAGGCTGGAAGACTGATTAACGTGGGAATTCTTGATTAGCTTTAATTTGGCTAGTGCAGTGTACTAGGAAAGTGTAGTTCCAGAACTGCACAGACTCTTCAAACACAGACCCACAGCCTGTGCTGGAGATCCTGTTGGTGGGTGTGGTGACTATAAATAATATTTACTTCATGCCTTTCATCTCCCAAGTACTTTACACCGAACAAGCATTTCATCTTCATAGAAGATGCATGAGTTAGGTGAAATAAATTTCACTGTCTCTATTTTACTAATGAAGGCGGGGAAACTAAAGTAGCTTGTTTGTGGTTGCAAAGAAGGCCAATTCCAGAACCATGTGATTTCTGGTTTCTATTTCTATGTCCGGGCTAAGGTCTCTTCTTTGTAAGAAGAAGCAGAAAGGGAAGCTTTTGAGCAAGGAACTGTGTAGAATTCAGTGAGTCACCTGAGCAGATGACTGCAGTGGCACCTGTGGCATTTACAGAGGCATTTTGCTGACCCGATGCACGATTTTCCTCCTCTGGTAGTGCAGTTTATCCTTCAGTCTCATGGCCCTATCAGCACAGATTCCTGGTGGAGAGCACCAGAGCAGCCATGGGCCTTTTCTTTGCCTGGTACAGTAGCTCAGTTTAACTGCTGGTCCAACTGTGCCATTGGAGGCATAAGGATATTTAGAGATTCCTGAAGAGTAAAAGATTTTCTGCTGGAGTAAACATGATGAGGTGCACAAGTGGTTTCATTCAACCCAGTGACTCCTGGAGATGTTCCTTTGGAGATGAGCTAGAATGAGATTCTTGAATTTCAAATGTGCAAGTGGTCGAACCATAACAGAAAAATCCTTTGCTTACCTGTGACTTGGCCAGGGCTGTTCATAGAGCTCGGGCTAAGCGTGTGCTAATGCTAGTGCTGAATTAGGACCTGAGTTAACAGCACAGGCTGGGTCACCCTGAGCTGCAGGGCGGTGGGGCAGCTGCTGGGGGCCCAGAGGGAGCTTTTGGTTTGAGAGAGCTTCCTATCAAGATGAGTGAGGGCACAAAAAGCTCAACATCTGAGAAAGTTCTTGTCTGAGGAGGCATCTGAGCTTTGAAAGAGCAGCCTCCTGCGCAGCTTTGTGCGAGCAGCTCTCCGGTCTCTCGCGCGCCGGGCGAGCGTCGCGGGGCCGCAGAGCCTGCCCAGCTGAGCGGCCCCCGCACGGCCCTGCCAGCCCCACGCGACGCTGAAACCCGAGATTGCCCTTGCCTGGAGCTGGAGCCTGCCTGGGGATGGCAGCTGGAGAAGCCGCTTCATTTAGTCTAGATTTGACTCTAACTCCATCTCCCGTTTCAGGTGCAGTAAGTGCTGAGGAGCCGCGCGGCGGGGCAGGAAGGCGGGGAGCTCTCGCCGTAAGGCCACGGTTCAAAATGTTTAATTAGTTGTTTCGAAACGGTGGCTCCTCTCCTTTGAGAAAGGAATGATGTATCAGCAAAAGCCGTCCAAATTGATGTAGCAAATCAATTCTATGGTAATCCGTTTATTTAAACTTTGGTACTTAATTTTATAAGCTCTTCTCAAGTGTTCCTGTGCTGCTGTTCATTAGCCGGTGTTCTTTTATGCTGTTGCTCAGAGGTTTGCACTGCAGATAGCAAAATGGCCAGCACATGGCCACTCTAGGCTGCCTCTAAATGTAATTCAAGCAGGTCTGCAATAATAGTGCTAAAAGAAAAGCTATTTAGCAGCATTATTAATGGGCAAAGAGTTCAGGCAGGATTATGAAAAAGTAAATTTTTATTAAGAGTGGAGGAGCTAGAAGAATGGACTGATTGCCCTGAGTCCTCGGGGCCCTCGAGCAATCAATTTCCCTTTCTAGTATTCAGTTACTTGCTAATTGTATTGATTTTTATCAAATATGTGTACAAATCAATTTTATATTTTAGTGCTGTTAAAAGCTTCCTTCCATCCTTGCAGGATTTCAGTGGTGCTCTGATCCTTCTTGTTGTTGTCTTTTATTTTTAATGCGTGTTATCTTGATGCACATTTTCTTTACATTGTGACTGTGTTTAGCCATTTAGCCGGGTAGGGATTTGAGAGAGGCGCTCGGGGTTGGGGCGAGCAGACCTCACTTGGACAAAAACTCGGCGGACGCAGCAGGGCTGTCTGCTGAAGTAAAAATTGCAGGAAAGGGATGGGTCGTGCCATAAAATGGGTGGATACAAGTGACCGTGTCGGTGCGTGACCCCCCGAAGGGCAGGAAGCGCTGCCCGGGCGGGAGGGGGATTGTGTCGCAGAAACACTGCGAGCAGACACGCGGAGCGGGATGGTGCCAAGCGCGGTGCGCCGGCTCCGAATAAACCCGAGAAAGAAGCCGCGCTGACAAAACCCAAACTCCTGAAATAGTGCAGGCTGTTCTATCAGTACCGACTTCAGCAATTCTGAGCACCGAGGAGCTCGTGCACTTGAAGTGAAGTGGTTGCTGGAGACGTCTTGAAGGCAAGTGAACGCATTGAGCTCCGAACAAAATAAAACAACCTTCTCCATTTGTGTTTGTTTATGCCTATGGCGGTTTAAATTGTTCCTGTCAACTTACCTATTTTCTAAGACAGCACAGGCTCTCGCTCCCCTTTTAATGTAAGCTGCACAGCTTTGAGTTGAGGGGAATATCTGTGGCCCTCCACACAAGGCGCAGGGCTTGACGCGTAATTGAAATGTTTGGTGCGTGTATGGCGTGTCAGCCGCCACCGCATCCACTTGGAACTTGTAACGGGGCGAGCAGCAGTCGTGGAACGGGCAAAGTTAGAGCTCTGCTGCTCCGCTCGCCGCCGACTTCATACTACACTGCACCTCTTATGGGGCTGCCGTTTCTGCCTCTTCCTGCCTGGACACTTAGGAAAAGACTCCCATCGTTTTTCTTCCAGAGAATTGCGCTGGGAAGCATCCAGGTAGATGTGCATATGGGATAAAAATACACTTTTTGTTTAAAAAAAAAAAATCCAATATAATGGTAGGCACTTAAAGTATATGATATCATTCATAAGTTGATGGCTTTTTATTTTGCCATTTTTGGTTCTCTTCCCTGGCTCCGCTGCTGTCTCTTTTGGCAGTGCCTGCCTGGGGCTCCCAGGGCTGAGGTGCCCCGGCCTGAGCTGTCCCCGGATGGCACTGGGCTAGGGGGAGCTTGTCCTCCCTGGCTGCAGAAAGGAGCAGGTGCCGTTCCTGCCTTGACCCCCATCAAGGCCCAGCGGCTTTTCCCCTGCTGGCATTCGGGTGTTTCCCCGTGCAGGGCAGGCACCTCCACCAGCATCACCGGGACACTGGTTTAAAAGCAGGTGGAGAGAAACCAGCCCCTTTGCTGTTCAGCCCCATGGCGCGTTTGTGTCATTGGGCACAGCACCTCCTGTAGCAGAAACCGCAGGCCGGCCGGGTCTGCACGGGGTCCTTGCAGCCCCAGCAAGAGGAGCGCGGTGCTGCTGCTGCTGCTGGAGGGTGTCCTCGGGCTGTTTGCTGTGCGTCTCCAGCGCTGTCACCACATCACACACTTCCTCGATCGCCGCATTACCCCACGAGCCCGTCTAATGGGATCCTCCGCCGCCGATTCCGGCTTACCCTGACCTACTTCTTCTTCGTGTCCCAGCAAGCTGTCAGGAGCTATCAGAGCACTGGGAGCTGAAATAAACACTCACCAAGGGGAAAAGCAAGGCTGTCTCTGGTGAATTTAATTAGCTTTGTTTAACTGGCTTGTTTGCTTTGTAAATCACATCATTTTTAGTCAAAATTAAGGGATAAAAAAAAAATCTGTAATTAAAATCAAATGATGCACGACCTTATTAAAAGTCAAGGATTTTAAAAGTTCAGTGTAAAAAGGCTTGGAGGTTGTAACGTGTTTGCAGTGGTTGGAATATTTGGGGAGGGAGAGGGGTAAATTTGAGAGGCTTTTTGCTTTTGGGCTCTTCAGAGAGGGGCAGGCTATTGTTATTGCAACAATACCTTTACTTTTCCTTGAACCTGAAATAAAAACACTGCTTTTCAATATTGAGACTTGAGACTTTTCATGGAGAATTGTAAGCTTCCTGGATAAAATTTTTCAATCCAAATAAAGGCTTTTAATGCTTCATTCTGTCCTATGGCCTTGGCATTAGTTTATTGTCCAGTCTGAATCCCCACTGTCGCTGAACCGTTTGCGCCGCTGCGGGTTTGAGTGTTAGCACAGAACTCATTGTAATCTGGGCTCTGCCAGACGAATGAACCCCTGGCTTGCCAAGCCATCCCTGGGCTGAATTTGAAAGTCCTTAAGAGTGGTTTTAATGGACAGTAAGTTACATCTTTCAGGTGCTTTACTGTATTTCAGTGTGTGGTGCATATTTCTTCTAACAATGGATGTTCTTGCTCTTGTCAGCATAGGGTCTAATCCTCTTGCTGTTGAAAATGAGAAAAGTCCTATGAATTCCTAATATGTCTTATCAATTCTGGCTAAAATATAAAACATCTGACCCCAAATTCTGATTCTTCTTCAGCAGAAATACATTTCTTCCTTGCATACATATTGATAGAGCCTCCTGAATACACGGTTTATGGAAGTATACTTGTGCTGAGCTGCAACATGAACAGAAAAGGATTAAGGAACCAGTGAGAAAGAAATGGGTATGGATAACCTTGCAGCATTATGGCAAGGGTAAAATGACTGCCCAAGAGTATGAAAGGAATTCCGAATCTGTTTTACAAAGCAGCAGTCCGTCTTCCAGGCCTTCATAAAGAATGCAGTGTTGGTCAGCCCGTAGGACCCCTCCAAGGATTATTTATGGTAATAATTTCATTGAGGAGCATAATGAGCAGCCTTGTTTTCTCCGTGGCTTTTGAGTAACTCAGCGACTACTGCTAGATTGCAGGGAAGTGAGGGAGAAAAGCCCTGTCCTCAGTGTGCATCTCAGGCTCCTCTGGGTTGTGTGTGGGACAGGGCATTTTGGAGGCTGTCGGTGATGGAAAGTGCAGAGATTTCTTATCAAAAGAAACACACTGGGAGTTCTTGATAGTTTTACAAGTCAAATTGAAACAGAACTAGACGAGTAAGTGAGGTAAACCATCTACTGAAGTCAAGTGCATTAAGTTTTCTGGTTTACAGTAGTGGCGGATCAGGCAAGGAAAGTGGGGACGTCGCAGCTGAAGAATTCGTGTATTTTAAATGTCTCCATTGTATGGAGAGGAGCAGAATTTAAGTATTAGCAGGTTAGAAACTTTGCTCACATTCTGCTGCTTTGCTGCATCCTCACTCTACCTCGTGCACTGAGATCATAGGTATTTTTGGCAACTGTAGCTGAGGTGTGTAGAGTGGGAGGAATAAAAGTACTTCTAGGTCACCACTCCGGAGAAGGTGGATGAGGTGGATATAGTGGAGCTTTTACCATGGGCATGGAAGCAGACATGACAGGGAATGGGTTCTTTATCCCAGGAGTGCATCAGACTTTCCTGATCTGCTCCGGTGTGACCAGGGAGAACTTTGTGGTGTTAATACCCTGGCAGAAAGGTGAAGGGTGGAGCAGTGAGGCCACTGAGGAGCTGTGCCTGAATTCCCAGATGTATCCGTTATCCTTTGGATGTGGCTTGCTGCTGCTGAGAGCCCATCGGGAAAGCAAGAGGAGAGAGAGAGAGAAAAGGGGGAGAAATCTGCACTGTGGGGAGATGGGAACGTAGCGTGTTTAGCAACGAATGGGATCAATGGATGTGTGCCTGTCGCAGGGCGGTAGCGCCGCGGTGCCTCCATCCATGGCGGCTCACGCCGCGGTTGGCGAGCGCCGGAGCCCTCTGCGCTCCGCTCCCGGTTTCGATGCGGAGCAGCTCAGGGCCCGTCCCCCGGCAGCACCCGCCTTGGCCCTGGGCACCGCCACGGTCTCCGCGATGAACTCCCAAGTTCCGCGCTGCTCACACGTGGCTGAGGTTGGGTTGTTGAATAGTGCTTTGCTTGGAGGACACAGAAAGGGGCAAACAGACAGTGAGACTTGAGTGATTTAACTTAACTCACCCTCCTCCTGCCCACCGTTGACACGCGGAGAGACCCAGTGAGGCATGTTCAATTACACACGCACCGAGTTTGCAGTCAGTCTGAAGACAGGGATTTTTTTTTCCTTCTGACGCAGCAAGGAAAGATTTGATCCTGCAAGAGGTCTTATTAGCTGTAATATGATAAGGTTATTTTGTTTTGTTTTTTCACTTTAAATGTAAGTGGAATGTTTTTATCTTCTAGGTCAAATGATTTAATCTGATGCTCTAATGTTACACGGTTTAGCAATCCTTTTGCTCCCCTTCTGCTTGTAATAAGTGACAGAAGTACAGCTTCTTTCTTGATAAATGGGTTAACAGTATTCACAAGGCAGGTAATAGAAATCCATATTAATAGGTGGAAATTGGCTCTTGATGCCAGGCAGGAGAGCCTAATGAAAGTATTATTGTTTTAGCTTCCAGCTCCTTTGGAAGCTGCAAGCTAAATGCCTGTATTACATTCTTATTACCTATTTATCACACCATATAGCTGAGTGGATGTTTATTAAATTACATTTATGTTTAATGCCTGTTTGTATACCTTTCACTGAACATGTTCTCAAAGGAAATTTTCTGGCAGCATTTCAGAAATGCACACTATTTTCCCAGTCTCTTTTTATAAAGTAAAACCATTGTTGCCAGCTATCAATATACAATTGGTTTGGAAATTAAATTGTTTCCTGCAAAGCTGTAAGAACCAGCTAAACCTACTCTATTTAATTTAGGGAATAAATATTTACAAATCTGAAGAATGCACTGTGTTCTTGGGTAGTGCCAATTCTATTCTAGTCCTTAAAAATACCCAAGATCCCGAGCGCTGGGCTTACCTAGTTTCAGCTTTAATTTAGCATTAAATTGCTTCATCAGGGATTTTATATATGACCTTCTGTATGTTTGTGATTCTTTTGAGAATATTTAAAATAGTACTGAATACCATCAAAGGTAAGAAATTAGGAGCCTATTTATCATCTCCCTACTTAACGGTGCTTCTCCAGTTTCACAGTTATATTTTCTTTTTAAGAAGCACTTTCATGTCGTTCTATCTAGATTTTAAAATATGCCCAAACAGCACAGCACAAATATTCCCATGTATCCCATACTTTGCGAGGAGACGGATCTCAGGGGCTTTGGGGACCTCGGGGAGGAAGAGGGGCAGCTCTTTCATCGCAGCACGCTCCCCGCGGGCCCGGGACCCGCACGCCTGCGGGCAGACCCGATGTTGTCACTTTGCCAGGGCCTGGTTGCGTCTCTGATGCCTCCCTGTGACACCGTGTCCTTTCGGAGCCAGCGTCCCCCAGAAGGGCCAAAGAGCTCGATAGGGCTGGTCTGCCTAGGTTTGAGTTGAGTGGAGTGTTGAATCAATCCATCAGCATCGTCCTCAGTAGCATATTGCCATTTGAGCCATGCTTATTTGCTTATATTAAAAAAATAATAATCCAGAGCTGCTGCTTATGTTTCCACTCTCTGCTGTGCAGATAATAATACAAATACCATCAGTTCTGTTGTGACCAGGTTAATCGCTTAATCATTTTTACTAAAATTTTGCTGCCAGCTCTTCTTTAAAGAGCTAATCTTTGTCATTAGCGGGTCCTTGACACGCACAGCGCGCAGGCTTTCAAGTTACAGTGATCGAAAAACAATGCTATAGAAAAGGCTGTCATGCTGCACTCCTGCTTGATGGCAATTTGCATTATGGATTTCATAGAACTATTCAAAACACGGCTGAAGCAATGCTGCCTTTTTGGTAAATGCTGGAGAGACAAATAATAAATCGGTATCTCGGAGTAGGTGGAATATATTATTTGGAACAGATTTTAGCAGGTGTGTGCACTGGGTTTTGAAATTTAGCTATCTTGAACTGACAATCTGCTATCTTCAGAACCACTTCAATTGTTACTTTGATTTTATATGTATATATAAAAATATATAAAAGTTTACCTTGTACACATAGATAAGGAGTTTATGTATATAAAGACAGAGAGAGAAAAACTCTTTATCTCTGCAAAGCATTTTAGATGTCACGGGAATAGCCTCTTTAAACTGTTATTCTTTCAGTTTTAATAATCTAAGTTCCTTTTCAGTACTTGTACCTCTGCTTTACCTTTGTGTTCACTCAGTTTGAAAAAAGACTCTATGGACTAATTAGTTTCATTTCTGCTTATGCTTGGTCTCTAATAATTTTCATTCTTGACTTCTCATATCTAGATCAATGCTCTGGTATGTTTGCTGCAAACACTGCAGGGAATGATTTTTCTCTTTTCTGTATGTCATTAAAACACATTGCAGCGCTTACTGGTTCAACATATTGCGAAACCTTTAGGAATATGGGTCAATTTGAGTGAAAATATCTCTTTTAAAAAAGTGTGCATAGCTTTCCTAAATCATGTTTATATAAACATGGCAATAGATCCTTTTTCACCTAGTAAAACAATGTAACAGGTTTTACAGATCCGAAGTTTTCTGAAAGATTTCCGTGAAAACGTCACTGTTTTCTGCCCTGTCTTCGTTTCTTTCTGTATTCCAGGCACTGGGGATGGACCGGGTTGGTTTTTCTGTTTAGTGACATGCTTTGAGATTAAGACCTTGAAAGTTGCTGCTTGTGCTGGTCTTGCGTAAGACTTTGCATTTTTGCATGTAATTCCTCTCTCGGCCCCTGTGCACAGGGGAGCTTTGGGAGCTGGGCTTCTGCTTGCGGACATCGGCGTGCGCACAGCAGAGATCTCCGCAAAACGTAAAAGCAGCTGGTGCAACCGAGAGCCCAACCGCTGGTGAATTTACTGTGTTTGGAGAGGGGATAGGAGCAGGATAGGTCTCCCAGGTGCTGCTGGCGGGCAGGGGCCCCGGGGGAAAGCCGGGCGGCGCAGGCTGGAGGTGCCGGCGGTGCCGCGCGGGCGCTGGGGAAAGGTCAGCGCCGCTGCGTCGGCAGAGCCACCGGCAGGAATGGCCCGCCGGGGTCACGCTGCGAGGAATGCAGTCACGCTGCAGAAAGGACGTTTTAAACCTCTGTTTACTCGAAAAGGGTGGTGAGCCATTGAGCTTGCACGTTTACAACCCTTCGGCGGAGGATTAGGAAACCTTGTTTTCAGCTCTCGCTGGGATTTTTTTTCCCTTGCTTTGACGCTCTGTTTTTAGAATGGAACCATTTTTAGCTTATCACTGTAATTACTTACGCCTGCTTTTGTTTCTTGCAAAGAAAGATATTTCTTAGCGCAAAGAAAGACTGGTAATTTTTCAAATTCTGAACAGATTATGCCCCAGTTCATTTACATTTTTTTTGTTCAAAGTGCCTATAGAGAGCGACACACTGTTCATAGAGTTTGTGTATATTGTGCTTTGCCTTTAACCTATTTGAGGGTAACTACTGTGTGGCAGAGCTGAGATTTAACAGCTCTGAAAGGGAAAGGTTTTGTATTCAGGACAGCAGTTAAGTCCTGGAGAAATCAGGAGAATTCGGGGCTTGTCTGTGGTAGTTGCGCTGATTTGTCAGCTGGTGCGTTGTGTTTCAGGCAGGCTGTGTGAAAACTCTCCTTTGCATTTTGCTTACCTCCGTTAGGACCTAATTTAAATGCAAGCTTGTGGGCCATTCTTAGACTTGTGTTCATATGGAAACAGCTTCAGTTTACATCTTTGTCTAACCCGATGCAGATTTTTTGTGCAGGTAGAGTGTTAAATAGATGACTGGATGGTTTCCTGAGTTTGGAGCCAAAGCACCTTAAAATAAGTGTGATATTCTCTCCAGCGCAAGGTTCTGTTCAAGACCTTCCCTGCCACCGAATTCCGCCCAAGCCCTGGAAGTTGTGCACGGCAGGCCAGGCACAGGGAAGACCCGGGGCAGAGGTGCCCCGGCAAACCCTCAACATCGTGGGAGGCTCTCAACGCTCCGCTGTCGGGTTTGGCGTGCAGGCAATGAGAGAATAGGATTTGCCTTTACGTGAGAAAAGGTTTGTGTGCTGGAGATGAGATTGCTTTGACTGATGATTTTAATATTACTACTTACTCAGGGTTGCTAAACTACAAAATTACACTTTTTAAGAATTCACATCTCTTTCTCCAGTGACTTGCAGCCACTAAGTTTATGATCAGGATACGTTTTAATATTTTAATATTAAAACTAATAAATCCTGCCCATTAGATCCTCCTAGACCATTCAGGTAGTTCGCTTTACTCTCCCCCATCCTTGAAACCAAACAGTGAAGATAAACTGCTGTTCTTGTGCCAGTCCAGGGAGGTGCTACGGAGCAGCGGCCTCGCGCTCCAGCCTCGCCGCTTGGGAATGCGGCTCTGCAGAGAATTCCCCTTTCCCAGCGCTGGACAATCTGCATCGCCAGCAGACGCTGTGTGTGGGGGAAGATGCCGTGTCCTTCCGAGGCCTTGGGTGTGCGGGCTAAGTTAGATCAACAGGGACTGAGGCGGAAATGACCACAGTGAAAACAGAAGATGCTGAATTCTAGTTTAGTAATCGAAAGGGGGCCTGGTGGGCCCAAGCGATATGTGGTCTCTGAGCTGATGACCCACAGCCTGCCAGTCCAGGAACGCCTGGATGTTGGTGTCTGAACACAGCTCCAGCCCCAGCGGGAAATGAGCTGGTGAATACGTTCATGCATCCAAAAACTGTCTCCAGTTAATAGTGAAAACCCTGTCAAAAAGTCCTTTTGCAAGGGGCAGCCCGAGAAGGGAACATCCCTGGAAGGGGTTAAGATTCCCACTGGCAGCTCAGAGAAAACTTTGCGCGGAAGCAGCCCCCACGCAGCCGGGCTGGAGGCTGCAACTGCCCGGCGGCCGCGCTGGCCGGGAGCCCTGCAGGAGCGCGGGAGCCGCCGTCCCCGCCTTCCTCGCTACGGCCGGTCCGCAAACCGGCGGCGAAGCCGGGGGAGCAGCAGGCGCCCATGTCCGGAGCTCCAGCTGCCCGGCTGTGTGTCCCCGCTCCGCGTGGCCCTCCTGCTGTGCCAAGCCAGGCCTCGGCTCCGGCGCCTTTTTCCTTTTCTGCTTTTCCTGAAGTTGTCCAATGGCGCCCGGGGAGGGGGGCAGTGTGTGAGGATGAAGGAGCTCATGAAAAGAAAACTGCTGAATAGGCGGATTGTTTTGTGCGTGCGGTTTTGTGCCGCCAGGCCGAGCCGCGAGGACGGTGCGGCCGGGCAGGCCCCGCGCGCCCCTGGCCCCTCGCTCAGCGCCCTGTCTGCACAACGTAAGGAATGTGACCGGTTCGGGGGAGCTGCGCGCCCCGAAAAGCGCCATTCCTATGGCCGGTGACTCCAGAAAGGCCCAGTGTTTCCAGCCCCGTTTGCTCAGCAGCCCAGAAGGACCCTGGAAAGTGAGGAGCTGGGCTGAAGCCTCCGCTTGGGCAGAGGTCGCCCCATTTGAGGTGGCTCCTCATGGGGCTCCAGCGGTCCCAACGCCTCATCCCGCTCGGAGGGGCTGCGGCCGGGGCTGTGCGGGCGCCGTGGGGCGGCTCTCGTCGCCTCGGGCGCGCGGAGCCAGCGGAAGCGGCTCGGGAGAGACGCGCGCCGTCTTCCTTCCTGTTCGCAGAAGCGGGAGCGCGGCGGCGAGCTGCTGTCATTTCACATAACCGGCCGCCCCTTCTCATAAGGGGCAGTTACAGTAAGTGCGGCGAGGCTGGAATTTTCGACTTCAGAGTGTTTCTTTTCTCCCTGCTACAGCGGAGGGGATTTTTGCTTAAAGGCAGGCATTTTCTTCTGGTGAGCGAGGATGCTGTGATAGAGGTTGTCCCATGTTTGGTTTTGAGGAGATTTGCTGTGTTTTTTTTGTTTTTTCGGCCTGCCCCGTGTCATTTCAGCACCATCTGAGAGTGTCCAGCCCAGCCTGCACCTCCATCCCATGCCGACCTCCGTGCCATGGCCTGGGTTCATCCCGAACCATTATCCGGGGAACTGACGCGCACTGTGGCACGGCAGCTCCTTCTCCCTGCGCCTCCGTCGCCGCGTGTCCCCGTTGGTGTGACGCCAAATCGGCCGATAAGCGGTGGGCGAGGGTTCCCTGCGCTTGATCAAAGCTGCTCGCGTCTCTCCAAACACTTTTAGCTCTAGGAAAAAGACGTTGCACTTAAAACAGTGACAGTCGCTTTGGAGTGAGTGAGAGAATGGAAAAACGTGGCTTGTTAAGAAGCTTTCAGGGATGACCAGTATGCTCGGCCGGGCCTGGCGGGTCCCTCGACGCCTCCGTCCTGCGGAGCAGAGGGACGATGCTCCGACCCCGGCTGCACCAGCAAAGCTTTGCTCTGCTTTCATTCCTTAACTTGTGTAAACAGTTTTCTTGTGATACTGCACAGCAGGTATATCCCTCCATTTTAATTATCCATTAATAATCCATTAATGCATTTTCCTGCATTATTGCTGTCTACACTGGTATAACCTAATCCAGCCATGTTGTATACCTAAGGCATTTATTTAAAGGAAAAAAAAAGAAAAAAGGATCTATGAAATCTTTTTTTCTGACTCATGATCAGAGGGAATCTGTATTAAAATGGCTATAAAATGCAGGACAGTTAGTTCCCTACCAGCAGCACGAATGTTATCTTTACATATGAACAATAGTGCACTGCTTTGCAGAAAATGTGTTTTGATATAAAGATTATCAGGGCTACCACCCCTCTCCCCCCATTTATTATTTGACTCACTGCAGCAAAATTGCAGAGCTCCAAGTGCTTTTTCAGCCTTCGTTCATCTGCATGATTTGTAATGACTGTTGTGATCTGGAGAAAAGAGGAAGTTTAAATTTCCAGCAGTTGTGCATCTATCCACAGTTAACGAGGCATCTAATTTCTCTGCAAATTCAATACAGCTTTGCCCCAGCCTTGGCTGGAGCTTTGAGCGCGCTGTGGTATTTTCCAATTTGTTTCTGTACCTTTGCTGTTACATGTGTGCATTAAGCTCCATCTATTTCAGAGTTTATTTATTTGAAATACGAGATAAAGAACTGGTTCTGTATCGGCACTGCTCGACAGCAGCCGAGCCACCTTTTGGCTGCCTGATTCCCCTCGGCCTGAGCAGGCACCCAAAATAGCCGGCGCTCGATAGCGCCCGTGTCGCTCGCAGGTCCTTCTCGCCCCACGATCTCAGCGCGTTCAAAAAAAAGTCCAGAGCAACTGTGACCATCTGCTGGGGGGCTCCGCGCGGGCTTTATGTTATTTCGGTCACCACAAAACCAGGGCTGCCTTTCGATAGAGCAGCGCATAGGACGTTCACCCCGTGCACGGTCCAGGATGGAGAGGATGCCCCGCACGGGGCCGCCGCTCTGATACTCCTGCCAGCTCTCGATGGGGCTGAGCTCAGGAGCCGTCGCTAGCGCTTTGGGGCACTGCCTGTGTTTTGCCCTGGTCCCGGGCGGCTTCCCAGTGCCGTGGGGCTGCGGCCCTGTCTGCTGTTGCAAGGAATTGCTGTGATTCAAGTAACAGTGACTATGGCAGCGCAGTGCGAGGTGGCATTGCTGCGGTTTAAAATAGAAGATGGCATAATGAAGTTCTTAGGCTAAATGCCAATGTAAAATTAGCATTTAACCTCCCTCTTCGTGTTTGCCTGTTAATTGGGCGTCACCATCCTTATTGGCATAGCTTTTAGAGATTGTTTCGGCAATATTAGCCTGATTGAAATGTATTGCACAAAATTATATCCGTCGGTGTGTTCTCCTAGCAGGGGCTTAGGTCATCCAACCCACAGCTGGGAATGGTATTTATTTCACTTGCTCTATTGCAGACATGCAGACACATACGCAGCCCTCAGACTTGCGCTGTAAGAATCTGTCTGCGAAGTGAAGTAATAAGCATGTGTTAGGCTGTCCACGGGATTATAAACTTGTTTAAGCAGAAAGAAAAAGTTGTGGGGAGAGAAAAGAATGGAGGGAATTACATTGCAAGCCAATGAAACCCTCTCTCCGCTCTCAGCCAGGACTTCCCTAACCAGATCAGAGCACGGGCTGGTTTTTTGGGGCTGGTTGGACAGAGAGGATTTCCATCACATCCTTTCTTGGGAATTCCTTTCCGAATAAAGGCTACTACAGTGCCTCTGAGGGATTTTTATGCTACGTTTCACTAGCCCGTAAAAAGTGGCTTCCCGCTGTGGCCGGCCGCTTACCGAGGACCCGTGCGGCCCTGGGCTCCTTCGCCGGGCGCCGCTGCACCACGACACAGGCAGTTTGCATTTTAGTAGCTCCCTCATTATTATTTGTCTGATCTTGTCAATATTTTGCATTTTTTAAATTTTGCTGAGTGCAGACATTGAGGGCTATCAGATCAATAACTGGATTGCCTGATTTTTAACCACCTCAGAAAAGCCCATTTCTATAGCCTGGTGCTGTGTCTGCAGAGCAGTCGTCCTAGCATGGAAGGCAGAAGAGTTGAACCTGAATTTGGTGTTTTGAAGAATTACCTGATGCCCATATCTGAATGCGAGGATCTGTCCTTTTTTAAAAAAAAATAAAAATACAGGCATTAAATCTTCGTTACGGGATCCAGTATCACATTGACTATCAAGTGAGCACAGGTCTTCCAGCCCTGAGTAGGGGTGCCCCAGACTTTAGCTTCAGTTTATCCCACCTGTCTAATGAGGGGTTTTTTGTCTCATGTGAAGCTTGAGGTAACAGCAGAAACATTAAATGCAAATTGCACCTTTAGGGCCCCCTTTGAAACGCGCAGCACAGCTTGCGCTGCGATTGATGCTAGGTTTATCTTGATTGTTGTCTAAAGCTTTGGAATTATACATGTTTTTGTTAGACACACACTTTCTTTTCCATGTAGTGCAATTATTTGTATTGCACGTGGGTTTTGAAATAGGTCAAATACGGTGAGTGCAGAAACAATAGAATCTTGAAATCTTTATATACACACAAGTATGAGGAAGGAGAAAATAAGCGCTGCTATCGTGATAAAGACTGTAATGCTCCTTTCATTCTCAGAAGAGCTGACGCTGGGAGTAGATAGGCAGAGAAATGCCTGCTGAAATCAGCAGTAAAGTTTCTGGTTATTTCAGTAGTCCAGGTCCAAGTATATAATGGAGAATATTCTGAATATGGAATAAAAAAAGTACCTAAGTCCTAATTTTATTAAATATATCTGTGTATATATATATATATTATCACAGACAAGCACTTAGGTACCCTACCAGAAATGTGTGTGATACAGGAGGAAGAGGAGTACTGAGTTCCCTTGTTTAGCTTTGCACAGTGGCCGAGGGGTGGTGGGCTACGTCTGGGCAGAGGAGCATGGAAAAAGGCAAGTCTTGCTCCTTGAAATGCCTGCCAGGACACGGGACAGAGGAGCCACGGGAAAGCTGAGTGCAGATGCTTTGCAGCGGGGGGCAGAGAGGCGTTAGGGGTTGCGTTATTCTCCTTGCAGTGAATAGTTTTTGTTCAGCTTGGGAAGATAGCGGCTCTTCCTGCAATTGTTCCTGCGCTCACGTGGCTGCCGGGCTGAGGGTCCAGCCCGCTCACGGACCCGGTTTCTACTGAGTACTAGGTGGCTCCATGGTGGTGTGCGGCGGGAGCCAGGAACAGGCTGCTGGCAAAGGCTGCTGACGCTTTTCACGGGGCAATAAACACTAACACATGTTTAAGAAGCAGCAAAAATTCCTGCATGTCCATGGATTACCATTAGAGTCAGGCGCAACCTGGTAGCAAGCAAAGGAAATGTGCTTAAACACAAAAGTTAATGCTCCTTTCCTCCCAGCTTTTTCAATCCAAGAGCTTCTGAGGATTTTAGAAGACAGTTAGATCTTTTTCATACACCTAAAACTAAAATGTGGTGACAAGAGACCCCCAGAAGTGGCAGTAAGACTGTGAATGTGGCAATGTCAGAGGTGCCCATGAACTCCTGTGCTGCCCTGTTTTGCCCTAATGACACGAGCAGCCGGGACTCGCTGGCAGCTCCCGGCGCAGCCGCCTTGGGAACCGCGGTGGTGATGGGAGGCCGGGGCGCGCCGGGCTTCCCTGCGCCCTGGCAGATCCGGACAAGGGAGATGCTTCCGACGAGCCCCTCGGCTCTCCCGGGAGCGCTCCGGGAGCGAAGGCAGGCGGATCTGCTCCCGCTCGGGTCCTGGCGGAGAGCCGTGTTGTCTGCACAGTGTCCAGGGAGCTTTGGGGTCTTCACCGTCACCACCACCCGACCGGCCGGGGCCTCCTCCCCGCCCACCCCTTCCCTGCAGCGCAGCCTCGTGTCCCCCCTCAGAAATACTTGATCGCATGTGAGCTCGGAGCTTTGTTTTGAGGGAGTTACTCGTCGTGACACTTCGGACTTTGCTACTGCAAAGCGGGTTTCTCTAGCAGAGAGAAGGAAGCGCCCTGGAAAGGAAGCCACGGCGAGCGGCGGGCGAAGACGCTTCCTCAAACGAGAGGTCCCCGCCAGCGTCGCCGCGTGTTCCCTGCTTTGTTTTTTGCCCGCAGTTAGGCAGCGGGATGCACGGAGCTTCAACCTGGGGGTGGGATTGCCAGTTAATTCTTAACTGGTTGTAACCAAATATAGCCCAGGCCTGATTTTTTCAGAAATGCTCGGCAGTATAAACATCCTGGTGAAGATAGCGGGTGATCAGAGAGAACCTGTAGGTTCCTAATGACGGAATAAGCCGTTTCTCTTGGCAGTGAATGGCAAATAAAAAATGTAAGACAATAATTTTTTTAAAAAAAGAGGAGTAATCCAGAAGAAGGAGTTTTTATTACTGGTGGACAGATGGACTGTGGTGAATTTTACCTTTAAAAGATACATTTTACATTTATCTTTCTCAGATCTTGTATACTGGAAATGAATCAGGAAAAGTGTGTTTCAGTTTAAGGTTTTTAAGAGGAAAAGAGTAAATTTGAGTAGAGAAATACATCTTGTATTCCACTTCCTCATTCCTTGTGTGATCATTTATACCTAGATAAAGTGAACATAAAATGCTCCCAGGTGAGACGAGTGCTATTTTGCATCTGTTGTCCAAAAGGTTGTGCGAAAAAGCAAGGTGAACTAGGTCTTCACTGGCTTTTCCCCTTGGATTTTTGAATGGGAGCAAAATTAAGATATCTGTAAAAGGGGGGAAGGAGAAATGTAACAGCAGACGCCTCCTAACTCATGTACTTAATCATTGTACGAGATTTTTGTGCATCAGCACCTATCGTGTCTATACAGAGCTCCAGGACGACTGCCTTGCTAGCAGTCTGCAGTGGTACCAGAAGGACCTCAATATGGGCTGAGTTTATTTGAGGCTCTTTCAAAGTTAGTGCAGTTGAAGATGTGCTGTTTATTTCAAGTTTAAGTACAAGCATGTATAAAAGAGGGTGCCAGAGCCTCTTCATTAAAAAAAAAAAAAAAAAAGGCAGTATGTTCGGCTTTTAATTTGTACTTGACCTCAGGTCTGACTCAAATATTTGTGTAAGGAAGGCTGCGCTAAAAAGCGGAAGGTCAGGCCTTGGTAGGCTTCTCACACATAGGAAGGATAAAAATTGTGGTGTTATGCAAGGCTGACATTTCCTGCCTAATTTCTGTCTTCCTATCTCAAGTCTGGCAAATCTAGTGGCTGCGGCAGGGGAGGCCACCTATAATTTCTTTTGGCTGAGCAGCAAGCAGGTCGTGTTTAGGAGCGGGAGCCTCCAGCGTAACGGCAGCGGCTGGAGGAAACGCTGCTGGGGAGGATCCGCGGCCGGCCGGAGCGCGCGGCGCCGACGGGCGCTCTCGGGTGCTGGCAGCAGCTCTGCTCAAAAGTCAGTGCAGATTTTGCAGCTGCGAGGAGGAGTTGGCTCCCTGCTCAGGGCTTGGGGCAATGATGAAATGGATCCCGATGCCTGCGACACAGGTGGGAAATGCTGTTGGTACCCAAGCAAAGCTGGCAGGAGCTGTGCATCGTGATGGGGACGGAGGTGAGGGGTCCCAGCCGGGAGCAATGCGGGCTGAAGGAGCAGGGTGTCCCGAGCATCCCCCCGTGCGGAGCAGGACCTGGCAGCCCCGTCCCCAGCAACGTTTCGTGCTGCCTTCTGAGCTGACAGGCGTCTCTGATGGAGCAGCGCTATCCTCGCTACACCATCTAACCGTAACTGAAAGAGGACATTCCTCCACGTCATTCAGAAAAATGAAGAGATACTGGCCTTCCACTTCTGCATTTCAGGAGATGGGGTAGTTCCTTCGTGTTTGCAGTTTGTCGTGAGCGCCAGCATGAGGCCAGCCCGGCTGTGACTCGGCATCGGCTGCTTGCCGTGGCAGGGCCGTTCCTGCAGCCCCTTCTCCAAGGAGCCCCCCGTGCTCCCCTGGCACACGCCTGTCTCTGCAGTAGGGAGGAAAGGCTGTTTTCTTGACAAAGCAGCAGATTTGGTGGCAGCTGTGATAAAATAATACAGAAAAAGTGTATTAGTGTTTTGCCTTCATCCCTTCCCACCGCAAAGCATGTTCTTGGACTTGAAAGCTTTCAGGGGAAGCAGTGTAATTCTTGTGGGAAAATTGAAATGTCATAACTAAAAGACAACAATAGGGTTTTTTAAATCCTAAACGAGGCACATACAGCTTAGATGTTCTGCCCTTTCAGCAATGCATTTGCTCAACTCTCCATGTCATGTCCATAGGAGAAACTGCAGTTAGTTTCCTGCTGCTGTCCAAAGGATGCAGTGCGTCTTCCTGCCGTATCACTGTTTCTGAGTAAGGCCAAATCTTGCAACCCGCTACCCCTACCTGCAGTAGGGCAGGGGAAGCTAATGAATGCAATTTATTTGAGAAGCCCCAACGTCACGCGAAGAATGTTAATAGCAGAGTGTTGGATGCCATGTAGCAATGGGAGAGACAGATGTCAGTTGGGAAATGTTCAAGAGCCCGAAAGTTTCCTAAGGGATTTCAGGTTATCAGGTTCCCTTGAAATTAAATTGGGGCATAGTTCTGCTGTGCTCATCTGCAAACCTCAGCTAAGGCACACAGTTAAAAGAGTCCCTCTACATAGTTCTCTTTCCTTCACTTTTAGCAGGACATGCAGGATCCCATAAGGTCTTCTGTAAGTCAAGGCATCAGAGGCTGTTGTCTCCTTGTGCCACTCCAGCCCTGTCAGATTCAACTGTGTTCAGAGTTCAAAGATTAATCGTCTGATTAACACAGCCATTCCCATAATGAGGTTGTTGTCTCTTTGTAGTAAACCTCTAGTTCTGAAATACCTCATCCCGCTGACACCAGAGCGTTTCCTACGCACTCTGTCTTGCCCAGCTGCCACGGTTGGGTCTTGCAACCGGTGGTGCTTCAGCCATTTCCAAAACTACCTCCAGGGAACGCAGGAGCTGCTCGGCAGGCTGCCGTGAGACGGTTCAGCAGCAGCGCAGAGTTTCAGGCTCCTTTCGCCCTGCAGAGCATCTCCTTCCCAGAGCTCTGCGAGATGCAGGACAGTGCAAGGAGCGTGTTTCCTGCTCCGCGTTCCTGCCACCTCGGGTGTTGTGACAGATAACTGCAGCCTGGCTCCCCGTCAGCGACGGCGCTTGGTAGCCCTCCAGGATGATGCTTGGCACTCAAGAGCTAACACATGTTTTTGTTACATGAGCATGAATGTAATAAAATGGCTCGCTGGTTTAAGATGCCTCTTTGTCAAAACAAGATGTGGCTGGGTTTAGAAATTGGGATGATTTGGCACGTTCGATCATTAACTTCTCCTTCAGGGTGAAGTCGTGACCAAAAATTTGCCGTGAACCCATGGGCACGTCCTGCTACAAAATCACATGCAGGAATCCTTCCCTATCCTTGATTTTTCAGCCCAGTGCAGACTTGGAGTGACGCAGGGTTGTGTTTTCCTTGGAAGAGGTCATGGCAGCCCCATCCCTCCTGCATGGTCATTCCCAGATGCAGATTCCCAGTTGAATTCTTTGGTCCTCTTCTGTCCTGCTCAAGACTGTGCTTGGAAATTTTGACTGGTCCAGAATTGGCCTGTTCTGTAACCTACTTCCCTTTCACTGTATTTTGGGAGGAAAATTGAACGTGGTGAAGAGACGAAGCTGTGTCAGCTACGCAGTGTCCTGCTGGGATTGTTTCTGAACGTAGTGGCTAAAGATAGAAGTGCATCATAGAGATGCTAAAAATACTGCCCAACTCTACAGTTCTTGTTTAGCATTTGGAGTGCTTAGAGCTGGCTTTGCACAGACAAAGGGGAGATGCAGTTTTGCAATTTGAATATGCAAATGAAATCCTGATACTGCAAATGTGCAATCATATGCTCAAATCTAAAAAGACCACTTGTATTCTTGAAGTAAAGCACTGGCAAGATTAAGAGTTTAATCAGTCAAATAGGGTGTCATCAGAAGTTAGTGTGATTGGATGGCAGTGCGGAGACTTCACTTCAAAACAAAAAAAGATCACTCTGTGTGATTAAGGTCAGATTTTATATTCCACATGTTGATGCTTGGAAACATGTTGTCTGATAAATCATCTCTTATTAGCACAGTGGGTTGCAAACAATTTCTTCTCTTACATTTATATGTGTGATTTAGTAAACAGTGTTTTAATATCAGTGGGAACGCATGCTATGCTTCATAGCTTTCAACTGTGTGACCTTTAAAGGCAGAACAAAGGCTTAGAAAGTAGGGTTTACATAAAACTGAGAAGTGTAGAAAGCTTGAAAGGCTCTGTAATCACTTTTGCAGCAAGAACACCATTTTCTCTAACATTGTTTGCACAAGTCAGCATTTATGTTGTCAATTTGCCGAGATGAATGGGTGATTAACATTGCATCTAGGACAGAGGGGAACCGTATCTATAACAAGTTGAAAAACTGTGGTTAAAGACTGAGTAACTTAAGCATTGCCTCTTCTGATAGAGAAGATTTCTCCAAGTCCTGCACATTTTTAATTTGCTCCTTTAGTCAATTGTAGTAAAAAGAGCAAAGAGTGAAATTCCATTGCCACTCACTTCAGTGTCCTAAAATATTTATTCCACTGAGGCCAAGATTTCAACCACCTTATAAAGGGTTGAGGGCTTCAGGGGTGAAGTGATGGTCTGTGTTTGGTTTTATATATTTATTTGGTGTTACTGTTTTGCAGAAGCCCTTTAAGTCACGGGGTGGTAGTACAAATAACAGGCACCTTTCAAAGGGTGCGTGTTGGAGGGCGCAGAGCTCCTTCTCATAGTCTTCTCAGTGGTCCAGGAAGGAAGCCTACAAATAATGCGTTGCCAAAGAACCATCTTGCTATTCCAACTAATGCACACTGAGAATAGTGGAGCTGCTGAGGAGGGAAAGATGAAAGCAGAGGATAAAAGGAAGTAGTGAGAGACAAATTAAATATTCACTCCTAGAGTCTTTTGCTCTACAAAACATTGCTGCTTCTGGCTTTAGACAGGCTTCCCTTTACAACCACATACCATGAGAGATTCACTAGAACCATGACCTTTTTAATTTAATTGAGGCTTGATTTTATGGTTCTGTATAATTAATGTTCTATTTACTGGATCGTATGTTGAAACACAATGGAAACTCCAAAAGGCTGACAAAGGAATTGCATAAATGGGCAGGAGAGGAGCAATTCAGACCATTTCCCTAGCTTGCCCCTGTGTACCATCTTTCTTACAGATGTGCTCCCGTTTCTGATACCGCTTAGCAGAAAATCCCAACTGCTCTTTTAAATATTTTGTTCCTTGCTTAGTCTAGCATAGTGCTCTGGGGCCAGCAGAGCATTACTTCCAATACAGAAATACAGTATGAGGCCATGTAACAGCCCACTGTCCAGTGCCACCCAGCACTAGTATTCGAGAACAGAAACACAGGTAAAGTTAGAGCTGTTACTCTTTGGGGGAATAAGTAGAAGTATTTCAGCTGTGGATACAAAAATGCCTTGTTTTTTTTTAGTCTGAAATCCCATTGTTTCTTACTGTTCTGAAAACTTAGAGAACTTCTTTTGCCCCAGGGTTGACCTAATTGAAGGCTTTGCCTGCAGGCTGTTAGCTCCCCCACCATGGCTTTTGACTAAAGGGAACCTGTAGTCTAGTAAAACTGCAGGAGTAAATCTTCCAGGATTTTAAAAAATAATGCCATGTTCAGCAGAAATACTACTTTATAATTCAGGAATTCATACTTAGATCCTGTTGACTTGTAGTAATCGCATGACTAAGCCAATGTTAGGGGCTAGAAAAGAAGCAAGAAAAGTATCTTTAAAATCCCAGTAGACTTAAGCAGCAGAAACATCACTTCTTGCTCAGTTGAGATTATCTGCAATTCACCATCCTAGGTATCGCCGTGAGAAATTAATGTAGTCTACAAAATTATTGCAGTGTTCCAGAGGAGTTTGAAATTAATGGACTATAAGAAAAAGATATAAAACAATACTGCTGGTATTAAAACTGGGGTAAGATGAGGTAATAGTGATGGAAAGGCATTGAGTCTAAGAGTGATCTTGATTTACAGCCGGTTATGAAAGAAATGCTCTTGTGCTACAGCTCAAAACACAGAAAGGCAGAGAACTTCTCCTGTCTTCAGCTGTCTAGTTAATAACACTTGTCGTTAGATGGAACGTGGAAGTTACAGCGCACAATATGCATGATGTGATTGCTCTAAGTCTGCAGATGACTAATTAAGAGGCATCTGTACAGAAATCTTCTGCTAGAAGTACAACACAGGAGCATAGACTAGTCCTGTTCCTCCAGATCCATTTGTCAACTGCAATTTTTCCCCTGGAAAAAAAAAAAAATTAACAAAGCCGTTAATGCAGAAAGCAGATGAATTACTGAAGAAAGACAAGGTAGGATGGTTCTGATCATTTGTTTTGATAGGACAAGATCTCTGTTGGTGCCTTTAAAATGAGATTGGCAACTCTGAACTGAAAAGTAGCAAAGTTAACTGCTAGTTCTGGAGAAACTAGCTGGAGAAATAGGTATATTCTTGTTTTGTTTTGTTTTTTTCTCCTTGGAACTGATTCTACATTGGCATTTCCACACTGACGTTGGTGATGTTGCCCCTAATTTTACACAAGAGTAATCAGAAGAACCTCGGTCACTGACTTGCCCCTTCGTGGCCTGTAAGGTGATTCAGTTCAGGGCAGAATGTTAGCTGGGCTATGCTTTTGCCATTACGAGCTTAACTGCATTCACATAAATCAATACGAGACAACAATAATCATTGTATTTCTTTTAATTTGTGATCAAAATTTATAAGAAGATAGAACACTTTTGCTAGTGTGGGCCGAATTTCCTCTTAGTTTCTGTGGTTTAGCGTTATTATGAGATCACATCTTTCTGGGTTTGTCTAGTCATGGTGTTTGAATTTTTGTCCTTACCGGCTAAACCATGCAGTTCTAAGTATTTTCAGCCAGGATTACTTTCAAAAGTTGCTTGGGAAGCAGACAAACTAGACAAAAGAAAGTGGCAGAGGAGAATAGATCCTGTTAGTTGCTGTGTTTTTAGAATCACAACTTAATAAAGGTAGTAATATTCCCTCGTAAGGGAAAATGCACCTTTATTTTCTGACATACTCTTTTAACACAGTTTTGGTTTATTTCTAAGACACAGGCTGACTTACTGAGAGAGTAACTTGAGAGGACTGCAATGAGTGGTGACAGTAACGGGCCAAGGGATCACAGCATGTTCCTGCTGAGTGAGCACTGTTTGCTCTGCTGATACAGATTGAACTCTACAAATAGAGCAGCCGTATTTAGGAGTTATTTTACATGTGTATAGCTTAAGTAGCAATTTTCAATCTATGTTAATATATGGTTGTTTTAGAAGATGGCACATTTTGTATTTCCACTGCAAATAATAAATTGGGAAGAAGCTGTAGTTCTAAATAAAAAGAATGCTCATAATACGTTCAAGCTAACTAATAACTAATGTTCTTTCATGGTTGAAATGACTATTTACATCCCCAGTTCCTCTTCCTACATCCTCCCCTCCAGTTGCATATTTCCATGAGCACAATGAATAGAAGGAAATCCACCCCTGTGAATTTTCCCTATTGATAATCTTTTCAGCCCCACCACGCCTCACTATGAACGGATTTGCCATCTTCCCAGCCTACAAACACACAACAGTTCCCAAAGAAGACTTCGTTCTGGTACTCCCTAATTGAGAAACTGAGATGTTACTATGTTTGAACAAAGTGAGGCACATTGCTGAAAGCTTAGGATCATATTGTGACCATTTTCTGACAATATGAGATGACAACTTTATCTTGGCCCATGCTGAAATCAGAAGAGGCTGCCAGCCAAAAGGAATAGGAAATATTTCCTTTTAGCTTACTCTTAATCCAGTAAAGACAAAGTTAGTGGTAGTTTTCATTGCTTAAGCCCCCTTGAGTACTTTGTGTAGCTTTGTACACTCTGAGATGTGATGAGTATGAGTAAAGATACTTTTTTGTTCGTGGTAGTCAGGGACTGCTTTGGCCACTCCGTGGTCAGGAGAAGGTGTTTTTTCTTGGATTCAGACACAGGATATGAGCTTCTTTTACCAAATTGCAGTTGGCCAGTAAGAATGAAACTTTGCAGATGTGCTAAATATGCTGAATTCTTAATGCAGTGACAGGTTCTGGGAGTTGAGTTAAATGGGATCTTTGCCCGTGAGCATTTTGGGTTTTGTTGCTCACATGCAAGCCAGCCTGCTACTGAAAACAGCACATATGATAGTTCCAGCAGGGCTGCAAGTAGCTGCTGCCTTTTAAAAAGGTAACCTTATATCAGATCCACTTTCCGGCCTTCAAACACAGGGTAGAATTGTCACTTTTTTATTTTTTTTCTTTTTCCCTGTGAACTGTCCTAAAAGATTAGTAGGTCATTAAATTCTAGCTAGATTGTGAATTAATAAGCAACTACAGAGCAAAAATCCTTCCAAATGGTGTATTTAGGGCACAGGAGAGAAATTTCTGAAGTTTTCTTGTTTTAGATGGAAAATTGCCAGGTTCATTTTCTCATTACATGACTGTTTTTGTCAGAACAGATAGAACCATTTTGGGCTGATGGGCAGATAGCTCTCGTTGAAGCTTGTTGAAGCCACAAGAGACTGAAGTCTTGATGGCTGAATGCTGCAAACAGTTTGCCTCTGGCAAACACATACTTCTAGTTTTGGCAGTGTCTGCGTTTGAGAGAGGCAGACAGAGAGTGATACATTCTCTGGTCAGCTCCGCTGAGCAAACCTTAGACTCCGATTTTCTACTTTGCAGGGAGGAAAAAAACAATTTGCAATTTATCTTGGAAACAAAAGGAGAGTTGGAGGCCCGGTCTGCCGCGGAGTCCCAGTGGCATGCTAAAATTCCCGGGCTGATGTGCCGAAGCGGAGCTGACCTCCTCCGCCTAGGCTCAAGTGCCCTTCCAGCAGAGCCTGGGCACACTCCAGACTATTCGGATGTGCTGAATCTGAGCCGCCTGTGGCAGACCTGGTGTCCCCAGCTTTTGAAGGCGCTGCTGTCTTGCTATGGAAAGCTTGTGTGAATCTGCCTGCAAATCCTGGAGTCTGTGGGGGAGCTCTGAACTCTACCCACTTTCTCCATCTTCTTTTACGGTCATCGATCTCTTTTCTTTAGCAAACCAAATGGAAAAGCCAGCACAGAGGGTTGCAAGGGTGTCCCAGGGAAAGCAGGGACGTCGCAGTCATGGCTCCCTATGCCTCATGCTATTAGGTCAAGAGAGTCCCAGCGATTACTTTGACCTCGATGCTAAGGGCGAGCGCGGCGTGCTCCCTGCACAGGCGGTCTCAAAATGGCAGCGCCTCCCGAGGCCGCGTCTCGCCCGAGGGGGCTGCACGGGTGCGGGAAGCGATGGCAGCCGGTGGGGCGGGCAGGCTGGCTGCAGGTGGCGGTCGGTGCCCTCTGGTTGCTGTGGGTCAGGCTCGAGTCCCTGGCATGCGGCAGAGGCGCAGCGCTACCTCGCCTAGCCCTTGGCCTCCGCTCGCTGCTGCGCTGACCTACATAGGAACCTCCTGCCGGTGCTGTAGAGCCGGCTGGTTTCTTGAGGCCGGGCGAGCGCTGCGGCAGCACGGCCGGGGCAGCTGGGGCTTCCCCGGGCTCACCCGTGTGGGCCGCGGTGCCTCTTCCCTTCCGGGTGTCGTGCAGACCAAGAGGCGGCTGGAGGAGTGACGGGAGCTGGCAGCAGGGCCCTGGGGCAGGTGGGCTCGCGTGGGGAGCGGGGACGGAACTGAGGACCCCGTATATGTTACGGAGAGAGAGGAAGCTGAGTGACGGCGAGGCGAGGCGGCTCCTCAGTGCGTGGCTGAAATTGGCGCAACCAGCCCAGTGCTGGAAAAGTGTCTGATGCCCCAAGTGCGTGGGGTGGGCAAACGCAGTGAGCCGGGTCTCGGTCTCGCTGAGTTTGGCGCGTCTGCCGTTTATCCCTTGCGCAGCAGAAAGCCCGCGGAGAGCTCTGCCCACACGCTGAGCACTGCTCTGCGCTAGGAGGTAGTGTGTGACAAATTAGATGTTTGCAAGCACCGCTGTACAGCTTCCTTGGAAGGAGCAGTGTAAACAGTTATTATTTATTCTTGTTACACTACCATTATGAGCTAGCAGTGCTACTCATTTGTAACTGGGGCCTTTCCCAGAACCACGGCCTTTTCGTTTTGAGGTGGTGGTAGTGCTGGCATCATGTCAGTCGTGCTTTTAAAAGCAGACCTGAGGTAATGGGGACCTCGCAATCCGATATTCTCCAAATCAGAGGACCCACCTTTGTTTCTTAGGGATTCCTGAACGAAGTTAGTGTGTGCATGCTATCGTATTTTAATCAATTTTGTCAAGGTCACCAGGGTCCATTCGTCGCTTGTCTGCTTAGTCCTCGCTGGCGTGTATGAATGAAGCTTTCACACTGTTACCATGTACAGTCCTCAGCCAACTTGACTGCATGTGCTTACATGTTTATGAAAATGCTTACAGTCACTTCTCAGGTATTTGATTTGGAAAAGAGCTGCCCCGTACACTGAGAAAGGGAAGAGCATGTTTTGGTGCTCTCCTCATTTCTGTTGATATTGTCAACAGCAGAAGTCCTGAATGTTAAGAAAACAGGGGGAAGAGCTGGAGTAAGTCAGGTCCTTCCTAGGAGGTCCAGGGTACACAGGCTTTAAGGGGAGGGTCTCAAGGTGTCTGAGAGTAGCTGGGAGAATGATGAGGATCTGCGACAAGCAGGTTCTCGAGTTAGTTAGATCAGAGGCTCCTGGTCTTAAAAGTGCTCACACATCCACGATGATCTGCTGCTGCTCTTGCTGCAGGTCTCTGAGCTCAGTCTCTGCGATCGGGAGCTGCGTGTCTCTCCGCTGCACTTGTCACACTGCCGCTGTGGCATGTTAATGGAGAGCATTCGAAGGGGACTTGGGGACCTGGGGAGGAAAGTGTAGCAGGCTCCCAGCAGCGATAGCAACCGCACAGTGTGCTGCAGGAGAGTAGCAGTCGCGTGTGTTTGCATGTGGAATATTTAAGCAAACCTTTTAGCTACTTCCCCAGCCCAAGGAGAGATTGCTGTTCTTGGCTGGCAATTCATACTTAAGTGCCTGCTAAAATACTGCTTTTTTTTTTTTTTTTTTTTCATTTGTGATGTGCTTGGAGCAGAAGACTAATGATCCCCAGATGACCCTTCCAACCAAAACTTTTCTATGATTTGTTTAGTCCATTCTAAAGATGTTATCTTTCTCTCAAATAGCGGGCTCAAGTCACATCTATCTTAAGCAAATCCAACGCAGTTGAATTTCATCGAGTTATACCTGTCTACATTGAGGAAAGTTGTTCTTCTGAGTTTAATGATCCCCCTGTGCAAATATTCAACAGAGGAATAGAAGTCTTACTTTCCAAGGGAATATAAAACCAACTAATTTCACTGTACCTCTTCCCACCAGGCTTCTCAGGAGGGCTAGCCAGCAGCATCCTATTTAAAAAATCCCATTCCAGTTTGGGAACGACCATGCCTCCCAAAAGCTATGGCCTTATTCTATCTTTTTATAAGTAATAGCAGTCTGGGGTAGTGGAGTTTTGTTTTCCTATCACATTCACTCCCCAGTTCAACAGTTAGAAAATGTTTTCTAAGTGTTTAAGAAGCCCAAATTTCTGCCCGCTGACTCAGAGCATAGGAATGTGCTATGGCAGGAGAAGCACTGGCAAAGACAGGCATGCCAGCATGTCAGCTGGCCAGGAGCGGGAGATCCCCCACCAGTTCCTGCCCCACGTTTCCCAGGGTGCAACTTGGGATGAGCCTCTGTTTATTTTGGACATGTGAAGCTCCTGTTAGGATTCTCAGTACATGTCGGAGTTTAAATATAAGTAGTTGTGCCCTACCAACATGTTTCAGCATACACAGCACAACATCTGTTGAAACATGCAACTCTGCCTTATTTTTATCAAAGAAAATGAGGGAAAATAAATTCATCTAGTATTAGACCAACACTTGGGAAAAGATTTAGGCCTTGTTCCATTTCCTAAAGCTAAGCAAACGTTGGCTCCATCCACCCCGAGGAATAATCAAATCACTGATGCTTTAGCTGTCTCTGGCTGTGGTGCCAAGGCAGTGTCTCGCAGAGCAAAGCCTGGGACCACGCGTAGCACTGCTGACCAAGGCGGGGAGGAAGGGCAGGCAGCTGAGCTGTCAGGTGAGCGCCTCGCTGAAAGCCGGTGTCCCTCTTCGGCACCAGCTGGGACCTGCAGGTGGTTTTCAAGCACAGCCCATGTTAAAGCAATGCAGCTGGGAGGTCAGAGAAGCACGGATTTCTCTAAGGGGCAGCATTTAGAGAAGACGTGGAAAAGAGCCATGCAAAAAGGTCTCTTTGCCATCAATACCATTCAAAACTTCTGTATCTGTTGATGGAGGGTAGGTGAATTCCTTCCCAAACCTGATGTGCAAGTCTGTAGTGCACAGATCTGCTTTTCCATCCACCAGCACCCTAATCATCAGGTAGAATTAACACGTGTCCTCTCGCTGTCCTCCAGTGTCCTTTCACTCTCCTCCAAATATCCAGGTAAACTAGACACTAATGTGGTCTGCTCGACGCGTTCCTGCCCGTGCCCCGCAGCTTCCACGCGCCCCGTGATGTGCGTCCGCTTGCAGTGGTTGCACATGTTGTCTGCGAGCACAGAAGCCGCTGGCCATTGACAGCGGTGACTCTTAGCCCCAGCTGAGAGCGTGTAATATTCCACGTAACTCTTGCCCCCACAGCCGCCAGGTTCACAAGGCTACATGGGGATTAGGCAGTAGGATGGTAGCCCCTGCTATTGGATGTGAATTTTTGTCATGGCCCTAGAGGGCTAGTGGCACTTCTACTTGTAGTTTGGGGTTGGGAGAGGCTTTACTGTAAGCGCAGTAGTGACCCGCTCTGGATTTCCCATTGCTGATTAGATACTTTCCTGAATGCCGCCTCCCTCGACTGCTAAACAAGAACATAATTCTGATTCTCTTAAGTTGAAGCAGCAGTGCTAATATCTGATTAATCCTATGACATACAGGTCGTGGATGTTAAGAATGAAAACCACAGATAATTATATTTAGGAGAGATTGCCGCACCACACTGAATTAATGCTAGAGACATTGTTTTCAGTTTCACTCTCTTTACATACATTGTGTAAGGAAGGTTTTCTCCCAAGATTTACAGTTCTGCAAACTCTTGATGACCATGATAGTGACATTAACATTTCAGTTTTTATGAATGAATTGCAGTTCCTCAACAGAACAAAGCCCATACTGCTATAACTTATTAAAAATTAAGGGTTTTTTTTATATAAAATTGAGGGATTTTTGCTGTCATTAACTGTTTTGTAAAGTCTAAAACATCTGTAATTAGGAAGCTTGAAAGTTGAAAAAACACTTAGATACTTGAGGGTTTTTTTTTAGTTTGGTTTGTTTAGAAGGTATGCCAGTTATTTTAGATGCACTGCCTATAAAGAATGTAAAACAATTTAGTTTTCTCAGGTCTGAATTTAATCTGAGTTACTGGCAGAAGGTCACTAAATTCAATCTGTGATTTCATTCAGATGTGCCATTGTTCAGACCTAAAAAATGTTACCATAAAAACGTTGGCATGTTTGTTATGCAGAGAGTATAACGTCGTAATTGAAATGGTACCAGAAACTATTTTAAAAACTTCTATTACAGTTCACATTACAGACAATATTTTATAGCTTTAACATCTGTTTTAAGACCAACATGTCAGATTTAGCCTTTGTGTGACTATAACTCTTCTGATTTCAGTGAAGTTGCACCCACTTAAATCCTGATTGAATTTGTCTCACATGATTGGATTTTTAATTGTGTGATTTAATTTTCAGTATCTCCGTCTCAATGTTAAAGTATGGAGCTTCAGAGCATGTTGGAATAAGGTCAATAACAGAGCCTTTCTTTTTCCTTCTTTCATATTTTTTTCCAGTTACAGGGATCCATTAAAAGAAAACTGGAAGATGATAGCTCTCCTGCCTCCAGTGGTGTGCCTGATGTTGTTTTCGCCAATGACGGTAAAAGACTCTGTCTTGACGACGTAACCCTCTCCATGGGGCAAGGCAGCAATCCCAGTGTGGCGTGTCCGGAAATGCAGAGCTCGCCGTTCTCCGCCAGCCACAGCGCGGCCTCCCTGGGAGTAGCGGGTCACTCGGTGCTCCTGGAGAACAATCACCTGAACGGCAGTGGCATCGCTTCTCCTTTTCCCGTTCCACCCAACACAGAAATAAACCAGAAGGGCTCAATAGGAGGACAGAATAACAACATTGTCCACTATGACGAGAAAGGAAACAACTTGCAGACTGTGGACCAAGAGCTGCAAGATCTGTTGGAAGAGCTGACAAAAATGCCTGATCCTTCTCCCAATGACCTGGATCTGGAGAAGATTTTGGGCAGCAAGGCTGAAGAGCCACTGGGGCTGAGTCATTCTCAACCGAGCATCAGTAGCACTCCAAAGTCCTCTCCGCAGACTTCCCATTTGGAGAACCATGTTGCTAACAAAGACTTTTCACCAGGCTGCAACCCAGCCAGCGGGGGATCTCCTCAGATGAGACCGTCGTCTGCTGGAGCCAGCTTCCAAGTTCCTCCCTCGACGAAACCGGCCGCGTCGCCCATCTCCACAGCGGCCCAGGGGAAGAGCCAGCCACCCCCTATGCTTCCAGTTCCGCTGCCCAACATGCCTGGCTCCAACTGGCACGCGCAGCAGCTGAAGCAGCTCGCAGCTAGCAAGCAGGTGTCTACGACCAAGCAACAAGTTCAGGCTCCCAGCTGGCCAGCTATGTCTCCTCCTGGTCTCTCTCCCCCTTACAGGGCAGGATCATCCCCACACCACCAACCATTCAGTCCCCAGAATGTCATGGTGTCTGGCATGACCTCTAATAATTTGCCAGGAAACAATATTCAGAGTCCTCAAAACACCCTGCTCTCGAACATGGCTTCCAGCAGCACCCCGTCCAGTGGACCCTCTCCTCCCTATGGGTCGGAGAAGCTCTCCAGCCCAGCTCTGAACCAGCAGCCTTTCAGCCCTCAGAGCGCCATGCTGCCCAGCCTGACGTCTGCCAGCATCCCACCCAACAACATCAAAAGTCCACAGAGCAACCTGGCTGCCACCATGGCCTCGACAAACACTGGACCTTCTCCGCCTTACAGGCCTGAAAAGCTGTCAAGTCCAGCTCTGCACCAGCAGCCCTTCAGTCCTCAAGGTACATTAATCTCTAACATCACCCCCACCAGCAACCCCACAAGTATGCAGAGCTCGCTTTTTAAATCAATGACTCCAAACCAGTCCAAAAATATGAACATAATTATGCAACAGCCATCCAGTAGCTTACAGCCGGGTCTGGTGAATGAGAGCCCAGTTAGCCAAGACCAGTTCTCTTTCAATAACACCAAACCACTGTCTCACTTTGCCTCAGAGTCATCCACTCAAAAGATGTCGCCCATGACAGCAGGACAAGGGCAGCCGTCTCTCATTCACTATCTCCAGCAACAGCAGCAGTCTCCAGCCACGCCACAGTCCCAGCAGACCAACAACAACCAGTTCCTCCAGCAGCAGTTTCGACAACTGATGCAGCCACATCGGGTGCAGAGACACATGCAGCCCACTGCTCTGTCCTCTCAAAACAGACAGGTGAGAACACTTATTGTATCTTATTGGGGTTATGTGAAAACACTGAGTTATTCATTTGCTGATTTTTATTTTCCTTTGTGTTTCAAATGTGACACCTCTAAACTTCTGGGGTGAACATAGTGTATGCAGGGTAAGGCACTAAGATTATTCTGGAGTTCTCAGAAGTTATTTTATATATATCTTCAATTGAAATGTGCTGTAATTCATGGATTTTCTCTTCTCTAGATGCAGGGAATTTCATGCTGCTAGGCAAAAAGCAGAGTACATTAGGCAGAGCACATTTCATGCCACTGAAATATATCTTTTTTTGAAATACATAGGTGGTGTTCTTATTTAGCTCATATTGTAAAGTGTGGAGATGTTCCTGTAATGGGTTTTGCATCATCTTTTCTGTAGGCATTAAAAGATAAATTCTTTTTCATAATGTTTTTGACCAAATTCATCCGGGCTATGTTTCTGAGGCTAGCAAAGACCAGGTGGGTTGCAAACTGAAGTTAAAATATGACTCCTTCACGGACAGCAGGTCAAGCAGTGCAGCTCCTGAATATCAAAGAGGCAGACTTGAAATACTTGTTAGGAGCATTTGCCAGGAGCAATGCCCTGCTTTGGATGAGGGCCATTCCCCACCCTTTGTTGATGTGTGATACCAGTGGAGATGATAAACGCAAAAGAACTGGCAGTGGGAAGACTTCTCACCCAGCAGAAGCGGGTGAGCTCTGAGGCTCTGCTGGGAGCTGCTCGAGGGCTGGGAACACGGTCCAGATCCTGGCTTTCCTTGCACCTCTTCACTGCTAACTCATCCCATGTTACAGGGTTGGATTTCTTCAGTGTGGGTGACTCAGTGGAGCCTTTTCTGATTATAGCAATGAGAAAGAAGGGACTGGTTACTAGATGTCAGCTCCTTAGTAGTAACCTAATGAGGTGCGTGCCCACCATGCCATTTTGGGATTGGCTCACAGTTTCCCAGCCTGTGCCCACTCTCTTCTCCCTTGCTTCATACAGCTGCTCAAGAGCAGTCGCTGTGAAGGGCCGGTGGCTTATCCCAGTTGCTCAAAGATACAACATGTACCAACCCTGCATGTAGTGTTCACTTCAGAGAGTTATCAGTAAAAAGCCCCTAATTCTACAAAGGCCTGAAGAAGGTGGGTTCCTTTAGATGTGTCAGGACCCTGCTTATGTTCAGGAGGACCTTGCTTAAACACAGAGTAGAGGACTTCACTGCCTTGGGATCCAAGAGCATGGATATGTGACCCAAAGGTAGCGGTTGCTGCAGCTTGGGGTGCTGCTCTGCAGGCAGCGGGCTGGAGAACACGCTCACGGGCTCTTGCTGCAGCTCCAGCCACGGCTGGGAAGTTGTTGAACTGCAGTAACACGATCGCTTTTGATCGTGTGTCCATAACCTTTGAGCATATATTTTTTTTTTCCTGTGGCTCCCCCGCTGGGTGTGTGGAATTGCCGCATCCCCAGCGGATTCCTGAGGTTTCCTGTGCCCTGCTTTTCCCCCCCACTGCATTTTTGCCTTGCACCTCTGAACCCCTACAGCACTGATTAGCCAAGAAGAACCAGAAGAGAAATTCCTGCAGTGAGTCTCTTTAATTGCCCAAAAGAGCCGCTTTTCAAGCAACTTCCCAAATACCCTGCCTGGGCTGCAGCTTTAGTGGATTCTTACCATCAGAGGATTGTTATAATTTGGGGACTATCAGTAAAGATCAAGGACAGTTAAGGTGATTACAGGTGATGAGCAGTCTACCTTTTCAGACTAGTTAGGTAAGCACATGCTGCCTCCCTGATTTTACAAGGTAAGACTTATTACATTAATTATATGCCAAATGACAGTGCTTCAGTTTTACAGGCTGTTAAGCTGCCTAGGAAAGATGGTAGATTTTCAGGAGTAGAACATTTTGTTAGGTTTTGATAATTTTATTGCAAATTGCAATAAGAAAAAATGGGCCCTGAGTGTTGAAATAAAAGAAAATTGCATGGAGAAAATATTATAATTACTGGGCTTCTGTTCTAGCGTCTGGGATGCTTACTGTGTTTCTTTGAATCTGCCCTGTGATCTGCTGTTTGTCTGCAGTAGTTTCTTATTTACCCCAAAAATGGATGCTGACATTTTGGACCATCCTTGGTTTGTGTCGATTTTACTCCATTATAAAGAAGTGGCTTCAGTGGAGGGTGTTGTGGTCTTTTTTTTTTTTTCTTTTTCTGATTTCCAGCATGTATTTGAGAGCTGAGTTTGACCTTCTTAGAGTCTCAGTGGCAGCTCTGTACTGAAGCTGGTGATGAACAGAGCTTTTCAAACATGGATCAGTTGTTTCATTAGAAGGCAGAAAGCTAAAGATTCGGAAGACAGTAGAGAGACAACCTCTGCATCTTTAAAAATTAGTAACTGTCTGGTGGAAAATTCCCATTTTTAACCTCAGTCACAGAAACATGCTGAAAGAAAAATAACAGCATTCCCTGGAATGTTGTTTAGTGTTTAAAAGTCATCTCCATACTCTGTGTGTGTTTGTAAATGTGACTAAAATTTATAAAAAGAAGGCATAGTGCTCTCTTCTTTTGAGCAAGAGGTGCAGCTTTGTGCCAAAGAAGAATGTGGATGGTGGCCAGTTGGAGGAAGAACAATAAACCATGAAATTTGATCCTTGTAGCAGGCAGAGCAACATGGGGAAGAGAGCAGTGGCTGTGACATAGACCCGAAGAGCGAGCTTTTTTGCTGTTGTTTTAATGCGTATTAAAGCAAAGACTATACATTCTGAAAGCTGAGCTATTGCTAGTGCCTTCCAGGTGTATGATTTTTGCACTTAATGATATATCTCTTAAGCTTAATCAGTCTTCACCCCAGATCCTGTATTGCCTGGGCAATTGGTAAATTTGATAACATCTAATCTTTTCACATCTGAAGCACTATGTCTTTATTGCTGAGCATTGACAGATATTGATTTCGGCACTGACAGTTTGCCTTGTGTGATATTGTAAAGCCCCGTAGCGCTAACATTGCTCTTGTGGATATGTTCAGGTTTTCATTTTACTCATGTAGTACTGATGCTCGCTGGGTGAAATTACACTCAAAGGTCTGGACTCATAAATCCACAACATAAGGACAGTATTAAATGCCTAAGAACGGTCAAAGTCAGTCTCCACAACCATCTCACGACATTGACGGGGCTTAACACTCAGCCACTTGCTGTTGGCAGTCTCTGGATGCGGGAAAAGCTGCATTTGCCCAGGCAGGCTGAGTAGTTGGGCATTTCCCTGAGGATCATGTCTAAGTGCCGTTTGTACTTGCAGATCTTCTATTCTGGCATGTCGGAAATATTGGGCCCTGTTCTCCCTTCAGCTCTGCTGATACAACAGCATGGCACTCACTAGAGCCGCTCGCTTCTTCCTGCCCATATAAGAAGAGAAATGGGTCTCTGCAAATGGAAAGTAGGGCTCCCTCAAAGGTGGAGAAATGAGCCCTTTGTAGGTGAATTCAGGTTGGTGTAAAGGGAGCTGTTTGGGGCACTGGATCTAGGTTTTCCAACCCCAAGTTCGTCTGAGTTAAGTTTTCAGAGCCCAGGTGAGGAGAGCAGCGGTGCCCACTGCTAGTGTGGAAAATGTTTAAAAAACAAACAAAACTTAACAGCTTGTGTTGGGGGCTGCATAAATGATAAATGGCCTTTGCTGGGGTGTGGTGCATCAGGCATTTCTGAGCTCCAGTTGCTCTGTAGCAACCAAACGAGCTATTCTTGGAGTTCACCGCATTCCTGCCGGCATCCGGATAGTTGCACAGGATTGCCAGGGTAGGGTTCATTTGCTTCAGCTCCAAAGCCAAAAATGATGGGAGAGGAAAAAAAGGTAGGAGCAGGAACGGAGAGAACAGCAATGTAATTGTCAGTACTAATAGCTGTATTTGCTATGTGTGGACTGTGTTAGAGATAGTGAAGAGCATGGGGAAGACTTAAAAAAAAATTTAGAAGAGGACTTGACTGTGGTAAAAGCAGAAATACAGTATCTGAGTTGTCAGGGTAAATTATAGGTTGCAGAGAAACACCAATGCCCCTGAGCTAGATTAAATATACAAGGAAAAAAAAAATTAAACTAAAAATCTTGCTTCTGAGCATGAGTTCTCCAAATATAGAAACAAAACTGAAGATGAAATGCGCTATTATAGAGAACAAACTGACCCAGAGCTTTGATGTTAAAGGTTAAATAAATAAAATGCAATACAAACTACAGCTTTTAAAAATTTAAACATAGAAATGCTAATACTACAGGCTGCTTCCTTGGCGCCCTGTGCCCAATAAAGCCGTTTCTGCCCCTGGAAACCCTGCACACCGTGAGCGTTGGGGAGGGCGTTGTGATTCTGCGGCGTTGTGCGTTCACAAGCGCTGCCGCAGATTGGCCGGCAGAGAGCTCAGCCTGCAGCATCTGCGGATGTGCAATCCTGCCCCAACGGCAGGGCAAAAGGGAAGTTTCATCTGGGATTTCCGAGATGTCACAAGGAATCTTCCTAACGTGTAAAACAGCTATGCTATCATGTATTAATGAGACCAGAAGTGCTGGCCAGATTTCATCTGTGGTTTCTATCCTGTTTGCCCCCCTGCTTTTCCTTTAAGTGTCAAACTTATCTTTAAAGCCACTTTGAAAGAAGTTCTGCTTGGGTTTTCCTTCTTTCTTCTTCTTTCTTTCTTTCTCTTTCTTTTTTCTCTTTCTCTCTTTCTCTTCCCCTCTTCCTTCTTCCCTCCTCCCCCCTGCTGCCTTCTCATTTTTTGAAATATTACTTTTTCTTCTTTCACTAATGCCGTGGAGAAGAAAAACAGATTTGATTTCAAAGGGCAGTGGTAGCACAATACCCCAGCAAAGCCTTTGAGGGAGTGGAGAGCTTTTGAAGGCAAAGCAACAAGCCCTTCAGCTAATTAAGTGCCTTTGAATGGGTGAATAAAGGAAGCTGGTGATGAATCTGGATTACAGAGAGCAATAAGGCTGAGCCTGGAGTTTGACCTCTCCATAGATGTAGAAACATCTTCTTGAATGGTCATTTCTGCATTTATATTTATTTGTGCAGTTGCAACCGGGCTGGTATTTCGGGAGGCTCTTCATGCAAGCATGAGACTCCTACCTTATCCCCCCTGCCTAAATCCTGCAGGAAACGTCTTAGAAAGTAAGGAGTGAACTTGTGTAAAGAGATGGGATGTTCAGTCTCGACATGCCAATGGAGATGCAGTATTTACAGCAGTGCTGCAGTGAAGATACGAAATTGAGGTCACACCTGATCTGCTTATTCTGTTGCTGCCTTCTGTTAGTTTTTTTAAATTGTGTGCGTGCACTTCTTGGGTGAGATTGCAGGTGTTTCAAAGCATTTCTCTGTTGTAGCTGGGCCCACACCGTGTGTTAAGCGTCACAGCTCTGCAGTTTGAATTTTAGGACATTTAGGACAAAAAAGCACTGAATTTCAGCCCAATGGGCTGCGTTGAATGAGTTTCCCCACACCCGTACGCAGGCCGAACTTCAGTGCAGTGTCCCTGGTCCTGGCGGAGGTTCTGCATCAACTCTAAAAAAAAAAAAAATTGCATTTGTGGTTTTCAGTCGGTCTTTCTGTGTTGCTTTAAGCAACAGGCAGTTGTTTCCTTTTGTTCTGTGGCGGGGGTAGGGAGGACCTGGTCTCTCAAACGCTCAGGGAAAGTGATATAATCATGCTAAAAAGTATCTGATGAATTTGATGTGAAACCACATTCTGACACTGACTGGTACCAGCTAGACATGTAGACCCTGCTCCTGCCAGCGAGGGTGGCCCCTTTGCATTCAGACTGCTGGCAGTGCTCACAAGTTGCTCTTGGGCTAAATATTGGCTGAATCAGGCCTCAACTACAGATTTTCATGCTTCCTTATTTTTCATTTTGCTTTATTGCCACAAAAAAAAAATAAAATCAATATGCAGAAAGCTTTAATGTGTAAGCAGTTGAGCAAAATGTTTTGAATGTATACTTTTTTTCTTGACTGTTGCATTAAATGCAATTAAGTTTTAAATGACCTGGAAATTACAGTCTTAAAAGGAAAAGACATGGGGCCTTCTCACTGTGACTGGTGGGCATCATAGTGAAGTTCCTGAATGCACCATCCTTGTGTGTATTGTGCTGAAAAATAAGAACAGGAGTAGTGATTAGTGATGAGTAAGACAGACTACTTGCATCCTCATTTGCAAGAGCGCCCATAATTCTTACATAGAAAAGGTACATTCATAATATAGCAAGCTGATGAATAGCGATGAGGAAATGCTTTCTGTGACCCTATTTTTGTTTCCTCTTTGCTGTGAATTCCCATTAATATGGGTACATCTTAGTTCCAGGTTTGGCTGTGTTTGCAGAAGATGCGCCTGTCGCCTGTGTATTTGCTGGGTATTTCTTTGTAATGGCAGTTGTGGGAGCTCATTTTGAGCTAAACGCAGCCCGGCTTTCAGGAAACACATGCTCACCTCCTTAAAGCTGTGCCCTTCCTGCTATCTCAAATGTGATGCTGGAATTAATAATTCATTTTAATATTTTTACCGTGATATTTTCGGCAGCACAATTTTTTCTCTTGAATTTCAAGGCTTCCTCCCAGGATTGTCTTGTAGCGGTCTCAAATTGCATATGTATTTTGCAAGGCAGAAATGCCTGTGGAACCAAAGACTAATTCAATGAATGGACTAAAAAGCAAGAAAATAAATAAATCAGGGCCTGAGATGCTGTTAAATCATGTGAGTGGCACCAGGCAGCGGATCGGAGGAGTGAACAGCTCTTCCAGCTCCTCCCTGCAGCGAATGCAGCACACAAAATAAAAGTACAAACATGTTTTGTCTCAGATGCAATACCTAGAAATAACTTTCCTGGTAAAATGAACTCAGTCTCTTTTTCTCTGGGCATTTTGGAGAAATTTCAGCGTGTGGGTGGGGGAAAACAAAGAAGTGGCTGTAAACAGGAACTGATATTGTCCCCGTGTCTGAATGGGGAGAGAAACCGGACTGGCCTCGCTGCTGCTCTCGTACATCTGTGAGCCGGGAAACACTGGGATGATTCACAGTTTGCTGATTAATACAGGAGCGCAAAATGGTGTGAATTAACGGCCATTACAGATCTGCTCTGTGTGGCAAATATCCCCCTAGAACAAATGATTTTTCTCAAAGATTGCTTAGAGGAAGAGGTAATGGGTCTTAAATACAAATTAGAAGCAGTCCCATCAAAGCTGTTAACATTAAGGTTTCAAAGCCAAACACGATTATGAGCCGTCTTCGGAAATGCCGTCCATTTAGGAAGCCTGTCAGTCTGCTGTGTTTGGCTTTGCAATATCCCTGTTCCAAGCATTTTGGACTATTTGAAGCAGATGACACTAATAATTGATAGAAACTCACAGCCAGAATGGAGCAGCTCCTCTTGGTGCTTTGAAGGCTAATCACTCTATTACATGGACTTTTTTAGGTTAAATTTTTCATAGCATATTTAAGGAGAAATATTATCATATCAGGATGTAATTCTTAAAATCTCTACGCACTGTTAACAAAAAGTCATCCTACTTTACAATTTAACCCTGTGCTTATGGGCATTTTGAAAGAAGATATGAAATGTCTTCAGCATAAAATATTCTCCGTATGACCGGCATAATGGTTTAACATTTCTCAGAGTAGTAAGAGCCAGTAATGAAAATGAGATACCTTAAATCAGTGTCAGACAGATGCAGATCTGAATGCAGGATATGGACAAGCTGTGATGAGCTATTTTTTTTCCCCGTTATGGAAATGCAGAGAGACCCAAATAAGGAGGGGAAGCCTTGCAATGTGGGTAAAATAGTATGAAGATATTCTAAGGCATTTCATTAAAGGCTTGATCTTGTAAAGATTCAAACACACACACCTAAATTTACACAGCAGGAGGTCATTCCAGGACTGCTGAGGGATTATTTGTCAGAGCCAAGTGAATCACATATGTATGTCTTTGTGTGCTCAAGAAAGACCAGAGGTGGAGGAAAACGAAGCAGCAAAGGGCAGAGTAATCACTGGCAACGGTATATTACATCTACCAAAATAGATAAATAAATAAATAAATAAATAAATAAATGAAAAAAAAAGATAAAAGGAAGAGTTTGAAGCTTTCGTGCACTGTTTGTGTCGTAGCTGTAGTTCACATTTCAGTGATATTTGGCTTTGCATTTTTTTTTTTCCTGGTGTTAGTACCAGTATTTTGTCAATAATCCAAATTTTGAGTTCGTTTTATTTTAATCACTTCCTGATTATTTGCAGTCCTCAGGGGTTTAGTTTGTCGAGTGGTGGACAGCAGAGGCAAAAACTGCCCCTTGCAAGCAGAAAAGCAGCCGCCTCCTCTCTCTAGCATAGCAGAGACAAAAGCAAATGAGCCAAAAAAAAATCTTAACAAAGTCTTTTTTTCCAAACTTTGTTCTTTAACAACTGCAGCCTGCTAACGTTAATGCACTTCTTCCCCTTCCCAAAAGATCAGGACATATAATCCTGGGCCAAGAGCAGTGCCCCCGCCGTAAACATATCACTTTCCAAGAGTACTTAAAGACTGCAGGCTTTGGGGAAGCTTCTCTGTGCGTAATAAATGTGTTTAATATTTCCCTTGCTCTCTGGCATTACCAAGTATACGCTGCTGCTCTGCTGGGTTGCAGGGTAGTTTAACGAGGCACTTGTATTTGGATAGTCTGTTTTCTTTTACCATTCCTTCAAAGAGGGTGCTTAAAGAATGAATGGAGGAGCTTACATCCATTATTTTTTCCTTTGCTACATCTGTGCTTTTTCAGCTAAATCAGCATGTTTTCTGCAGTAGTATTTTAGTTTTCTCTATGGAAAGACACTGTTTAGCAGGATAGATGCAAAACAAGGCCGAGATACTTTTTTCTTTCCCCCTCTTCTCCCAAGAGATGTCCTGTGACTTCCTCTATTAGTCCATTAATCGCTGCAGCTCAAAATTCATCCTGATCAAAGGAGCAGAACGAGGTTGAAAAGTGCAGATTCTGGCAATTGACTTGGCTGTTTAGCTTCCCCGCTGAGCTCATTTAGAGCTGGAATTAGGCTATTCCTGCCTCATTTCTCGTCCTTGGCCGGGCCGGGGGCCGGTGCGCGGGAGTGCTCTGCTTTGGGCTGCAAGGGCTATTCGACTGCAGCAAAAGTGCAAAATCTACTGCCCGGAGGTGCCCGAAGCAAGCCGAGAGGATTGAGCCTTTCCGAATTTAAGCAGCAGGTTTTGATCTCCTACCACACTAAGGTTCATGCATGTGTTGAGAGGAGGATGGAAGGAATTAAAGAAAAAATGTGGAAATTTGTAAACAATTTTGAGTTTCTTGTAAAGGTCTTTCTTATGACGTAATGACTCAGTTAAGGAATACAGTGGGGTTTAATGCCTTTTTGTATGTGCAGTTAGAAACTTGCACTGTTTTCTGCCATTAAAAGTCTTGTTGGTTCTTGTTTGCTTAAAACAAGAATGCAGTCTGTCCGTACCTATGTAGCTGGCTGCAGATTAGTATCTGCTTGTGCAATCCCTGCACATCTCAAATTCCTATCAATGTAACTGGGAGTTCTGAGTTCTCCAGGAACAGAGCACTGGACCCTTGATGTGATTATTTGTGATTATACAGTTCCCAAAAGTGTGCTAAATATTTCTCTAACAGAGATAGATTCATTTGATATGTAGCTTCTTATCTCATTAAAGTGAATTACTGTTCCTGAAATGTGAATGGCATTCTATTATCAGACAATATTATGTTTTTAATGGCTTATGAGTACTTCAGGTCAAAAGAACAGAGAAATACTGATAACATCACCATAGACTGTGTGATGCCCTGAAATGTGAGTAAATCTTTCCTTAGCTGAGAAAAGTTTTACCAGATTTATCAGTGTTTTCCCCTAGTTAGGGACTTTGTCTAAGTCCCCAACGTTTTTGTATTAATTTTTTCTTCTTTTTAAATAAAATATGGCAATTTAATAAGATTTCTTTTTATTATGGAAAACTACTGGCAGGGAGGAGGGAAACAGAGAAATCCTTTTCACACTCAGTTCAGGGGCCAAGCTTTTTCCTGCGTAGGTGGCATACATATGTCCATAATTTTAATTTTAAAATGAACCGTGGACTTCATCAGAGTTGTTGCATTAAGTGAGACCCGAAAGGGGCTTGGGACTTGTGTGTGCTTCTCCATTCAAGGTTGCCACGATATAATATGTGAAATTACTTGCTATGGTTTACATAGGTGTCTTCACATTCCATCTTCTACAAAGAAGTGTTTTAATATGATGTAGGCTAAAACTCTGCGTTCTCTGTGGTTTCCTTTGCCATCTTCTGAAGCAATATCAGAACAAGTGCCCCCTTAGACCTGCTGGGAGGAGTCCTCTCTGCCATGGATTATAAACTGGTGCAGTTGGCAAAAATACGGGATTAAAGCAATCCTTTGCCTTTGGAGCGTGGAAACGCTTCGACCGTCCGCAGGGGCCTGGGCTAGCGGGGTCGGCCGGGAGCCGCCCGGGATGCGACGGGCCCTGCCGGCGCCCGCGGGCAGCGGGGCGCCCGGCCCGCGATGGCGCAGCCGTGCAGCGCGCCGGGATGTTCGTAACAGTAGCTCCTGCTGGGAACGAGGGGAAGGCAGGGAGCAGCAAACATCCTGTTCTATCTCGCTGTGAAATCTTGCTTGGGAGAGATACAGTTACCGCAGTAATGAGCAGACGCTAATTGATTCCCGGTGCCGAGCGGGGCAGCCGGCCGGGTGCTCCTTCGCTCCAGCTCCGCTCTGGACCCTGCCTGGGGAAGGCAGCAGAGGGCTGTGAAGCTGCTGCCTGCTGTTCTCAGGAGAAAAGGGCTACTGAGGGCCACCATCCCCTTCCTCCAGGAGCTGCCGGGATGGGTCCCTCACAGCTCTGCTCCCGTCCAGGCCATGCGGACACCGCTGCGGGAGGGCTGCCGCTGTGGGGAGGGGACAACGTCCCTCTTGTTACGGGACGTTTGGGGTTTTTCTCCTTGAAGCTGTCACCCATCTATGTGGATCTCCCAGCCCGGCAGCGGAAATGCTCATTTGGTTTAATCTCATGCTGTTTCTGCCTATGTAAGATCATCAATACGAAAATGTTCTAGACTTGAACGTTAACAAAAAAAAGCTCTTCTGAACCTTAGAGCTCTCCCGGGGGTCTCCAGCGCTCAGACAGCACTGGCAGACCGGTGTGGATTTCATAAGCCAGAACAGGCTGAACTGCTTGTTGGTGCAAAAAAACAAGTTTTGGGGCTTTTTTAATTGCTGTCGCTGCTGGATTTGAAGCTCTGCCTCGCCGCCCTGGCGACGGGGCCGCCGCGGCTCTGGGCTCACCTGCCTCCCGCAGCGCAGCCTTGCTCCGGGGCGGCTCGGCCGGCGCCGGCCTCCCGTGCCCGCTCACCTCCAGCAGCAATGTCAAGCTAACCCAGTTCTGCAGCTGGTATCCAGGGCCAGAGGCAGGCTCTGTGCATGTCTCTCTAATTCCTGCACTTGTAGAATTTAGTGTATATTTTTCCTCCAGATCCACTGACTCACACAGTCCTCGGGGGCAGAGGCGGCGGGAGAACAAGGCTATAACCCAGGTCTAATTTACTCATCTGGTAAAGCCAGTTGTCAATGGGCCTTTCCCCTCTCTGTCCACAATGATATTCTCTCTCCAGAGTCTGTTTGGCCTCCCAGTTATAATTATGGCATCAGCAGTTTTGTTCTTGACTCTCCTCCTAGGCCAACTGCATCTGCTCTGCTGGGGTGTCGTGTCTTGGTGAGAGCATTAAAATGTGAAATGCCCCAGTGAAACGACAGGGAACTGCGGCGTGTGCAGTCCCGCGCTGTTGGGGAGCGCGGGCTGTCATGGTTTGCTAATCTGCTTCTACGAGACATATTTGATGCTTATTTTTTATGATATCTATAACATTACAAATCAAAGCTTGAGGTGGGCACTGGTGTAGGTTTTTGGCACATTTCTTTTAATGCACAAAACTGTAACGGGGCTCATTGCTCGTGACCACCGAGGAGATGGAGAATACTGTTCCTGGAGAGGTGAGCAGCTCCCAGCTGCTTTAGTGGTCAGAGGGATTTGTGGCTCTATAGAGTGGATTTAGAAGGAAGGCAGAGAAGCATATAAGTGACAATTTTTTTAATCTGTTCAACACGCAGCCTACAATAGCTCTGCCAGTTAGATTTGAATTAAAACCGGCTCCACGAGCTACAGAGGCTCTCAAGCCTCGTTTCTGAGACCGGAAATCCATTGCGGCGGCCCGATTAGTGCTGGTGAAATCGGAAACCTTTCTCAGGGCAGATAAGTATCTCACAAATGAAAATATAACCTGTTAATCCTGAATTTAACAAGGAGGGTTATGCAACTCCGGGCCAAATCCAGGATGTGCCCTCTCCACATGCCCCTTTGTGAGAAAGGAGGTGCTAATATGGAAAGCTGGGATCACACTCCTGTAGGACCTTACCCAAAAATACCTCTACTTTATGCGAAGGCAAGAGAGGCAGTGCTGAGAGGGGCAGGCTAACGGCAGAAATTGTGGTAAGGACAGTCCTGCTTTCATGTATTGGGATGGATCCCTTTGGAGTTCTTGGCTGCAGGACATTAGGATGGGGCCTCTTCCCATGCCAGGCTCCTCTGCAAGAGGAGAGGTGGTCTGGCTGGGGCCATTCATGAGCTTTTGCAGACCCACAATAGTGCTTTTAATTACGGGTAACAGTAGGTTCTGTTTTGTCCTATGTTAATAACAAGTTCCAGGTTATAAATAATTCTGTAACTAAACAAAACACTTAACAATTTGCCATTTGACACTCAGGCTGCCTGTCGGAGCTTTAACTGTGCAAAGAATTTTGCTCTTGCCCTGAATATTTTATAATTGTTTTTCAAAGAGCACATGGGTGCTTCAGTGGTTAAGGAATGCTGGTGGAGATACCTGGCACCAGGGAGCAGGGAACAAACAGCCAAACCTGTGCCAAGGCCAGAGAGCCTTCATGTCAGGAGCACAGCTGTAGTTTGCTTCACTATGTCTGTACGTGGGCCTTTGGTTTAAAAAAAAAAATGCAAACAAACAACAGGGATTTCTTTCTTGTAGGAAACATTATCTTCTTCAGAGACTGCAGTGTCTATATGTAAAAGCAATGCACGTGAGACCACGTACAGCGTTCTGGGATCTTGCCTTCCACTTTTCCTCCTCTTCCACGTCTCTTCCACTCTGCTGCATTCGAGCGTTTGTGCATGGGTGCTGCACATCCCTTGCTCGTATGTTTGGAAGAATCTGTCCTAGGTTAAAAAATAGGTGGAAATAGGCTTGGGAATCCTCATCACATCCGCCAAGGAGAAAGGGAGAGGGGAATTCAGCCCTGCTTTCTCATTTCCAAGCCTGGCAGGGATGTGCTCATTGCCAAGCCTTAAATACACAAGCATGAATTTGCCTACAAATGTAAAAAGAAAAGCAGTGCTATTTTAAGACCCTGGAATCGGGGATTATAAATAGCTTGATTGGTGTATTACTCCTGGTCGGGCGTGCCGTTCCTACAACTTCACCCAGTGTCACTGCTCTTTGAAGCAGCTTGTGGGCCAATGACTGGGGCAGTGGGACCTCAGGGTCCTCCTTCTCTTGGTGTCCCAGGTCAGCGAGAAGATGCACTCCACGCTTCCACGTCCATCCCACCAGGCTTGCACCAGTGAGCACACGTGAGCGTGGAAGAGGCGCCTGCCCCGGCAGCACCACACGTGCATGTCCCGCTAGCGCGCGGCAGCTCGGAGCCGCTGGCTCGCAACCGTGCAGCCAGGATGTACCTTAATAGTTGGCTTCTTTTGCCTTGGAAAATGATTTCCTTCCTATCCTGTTTTTCAAGTGCTGTGGCTGGAAAGAAGGATCTTTGACGGCCATCCACTGCCACGGCCCATGTCTACCCCAAGTACCATGGGCAACAGGGTGGGTGACGGGCTCCTCTTGGGCTGCTGTTTGCAAGAGGAAACTCAGCCAGTTGACTCCTGGATGGAGTAATGAGATGTTTGTTTGTGTTATATGGAGCCAGTAGACATCTCTGGGTGATAGGGATCTGGGGACTGGTAAACAAAAGCAGGCAAGGTTGCAATTCAGATTGTAGGAAGGCTTGTTTGGGTCTAAAGAAAACAACTGTAAAGCCAAGTAATGACTGTGCTCAAAAACATCTGCAATTCTGTGTCTCTGGACAAGGTGCAAATGCATCTGCCAAACTCCTGCACGGGTAGGATGCCAAAATCTGAGTTATCCTTATAGGGAGCTCTAACCAGGTTGTGCCCAGAAGGTGAAGGGAGCTCTTTGACCACTCCTTCTTCACGTATTAAATAGAAAAGGGCCAAGATCATCTTCTCATGCAGCTGAGTCGTTCCCAGAAAAATGAATTTACTTCACGTTCTCTCAGTGGAAGAAAGCTCACAAACAGGATGTGTCTGGCATCTCTAAAAGAAGCAAAGCACTCTGCTCTCTGAAGATTTCTGAGAGTTCATGCTGAATTCTTCCTCTGTAGCCTGCTTGAAGCACAGAGGAGCGGTGTCGGGGCGTGAGGTTCTCCCGGCTCAGAACAAGACGCTTGTATTTTATGACGATAGAGAAGACAATTTCCATCAAGAAAAGAATCAGGAAGACAGCGGTGACGAATAAGGATCTTGTGAGTTCAAAACCAGTCAGTTGACAGCTCCATTTTCAAACCTGAGTATCTCAGAGTAGCCACCTACTAAGAGCCTCTCTGCACATCTGCTGACTTCAGAGCATCACCTCCGTTTCAGTGCTGTGGGCGAGCGGGACACTTCTGTTTGGGGCACTAAAAGTGAACATGAAAACTTTGCAGTAAGTACCGCGTCAAAAATTAAAGCACGTGTCTGAAAATTGGAGGAATGGGGCTTGTGGCTTTGCTCTGAAGCAACTTGTGCTCCCTGCAGTGGTCAGAGGGGCTCACGGAGGCAGGGCTGATTTCAGTGCTCCGCATCTGCTTTCTTTTCTATTGAACTCTTAATCATGCCTGCGCTTGGCGGCAGACGAGTGGGGAGCGCGGAGCGGCCGCCCGAGCCCACGGGGTGCAGCGTGCACGTGGCTCTCAGCACCGCCGCCCTCGCGTGAGCGCCCAGGAGAGCCGCGCGCCGCCCTCCCCACGGCTGCGTGTGCCGCCCTCCCC
>VZSV01000011.1:1752977-1780594 GCA_013398735.1 Nothocercus julius | reverse complement strand
GTGTGCCGCCCTCCCCGTGTCTCCGTGGTGCCGCCCTCCCCACGGCTGCGTGTGCCGCCCTCCCCGTGTCTCCGTGGTGCCGCCCTCCCCACGGCCGCGCGCCCATGGGGCTCCACGACACGCAGCAGCGCCGGTCCCTCCTAATTCCCCCACCCACCCTCCTCCTCCTTCTCTATAATCATTGCAAAACAGGAACAAATGAGTGTGTCGCTTTAAACCATGAAACCGCTTGGTCCGTGAAGGCAGATTTGGCGTCTTTGTGCTGGCGGTGACAGGCCAGGCGGGCGCTCCATAGTGCTCCCGCTGTTCTCGCGGCCCCGCACCCCGCCGCCGCTCCCCACCCCCTCTCGAGATTGCCGTCGTGTTTGCCTGCCTCCCTTCTTGTGGTTGGTAACCAGCAGAAGAATGGAATGGATTTAATGATTTGTTGGCTGCAGCGCCGGCGTGATTAAGTCAATAAAGCTGCAAGCTGCAAACAGACAGTGTAGTTACAGTATATGACTTTAACCTTGTTAATGCATGTTTATGTCCTCCTGCCCACTGTATAGCTGTACGTTGCATAAAGAAGATCTAACCAATCTTTAACCCATTAAATAATTCATAAAGTGAGAGCAGACATCAGCTACTTGCAGAGCGGATCAGTAACCATGGGGTCAGCAATAACTTTGGCTCCCTGGACCATATCCAGCATGTTTAAACTACGGTGATGTCACCAGGCAAGCTTCTAACCTTAATCATTTGGATGGGAACAAAGGGAAGTTAACTGTTGACACGCGGCATCTCCGCGGACGGAGCGCACGCGAACGCCCGCGGGGAGCCTGCGTGGGCTGGCTCCAGCCCTCTTGCTTCTCTTACTTGCTTCCCTCTCCTTACAGCGAAAGAGCAGTGGGCCAAATGTTCAAAGGCACACATGTCCCAGACTTCTGTTAAGTGGCATAGGCATCAAAATCCCACAAAACTTCAGTGAAGTGTTGGCTTAAGACTGTATTTAGAGGCACTTGGTTTTTTTTTTTTTCTTGGATAAATTATGGTTCAGAAATATCTCCTTGACACAGGAAGGACATTAACTGGTGAAGGAAGGAGCAGAGGCTGGAGATGCAGAAGAGGATGAGGAGTGAAGCAGGGCTGTTCTTATGGCTGTAAAAGATCTCCCAATAAAACATCAGGCAGGACGTTAGGACAATAGCAGGATTCTCACCTTTACCTCTCTGAGGCCAAGCCCATCTCCTTTTTCTTACCAGCCAAAGGAACAGGACTAACTTGTCCCACACACAGCCCTCTTCCCGGATGGGCACTGGGGACGCTCCAGGTGTGTCCCTGTCCGCAGTTGCTGCAGCTGCTTCATTTGCTGGCAGCACAGGGTGAGTCACGGGAGCGCGGGGCCTGGCAGGACGCGCTGCGCTCCACTGAGCTGGGCAGCAGGACAGAGGCCTCGGGGGACCATTACAACTTGGTGGAGGTCGGAGCTGTTCTGAGATGCAACCAGCTGCGGCCGGACCCGGGGCCAGAGAGGAGCTGTGGAGAGGAGGACAGGGCAAAGACTCGCATGTGGAGTGAACCAGAAAAAGCCCCTTCTACCTCTCGGCGGCTGGAGGCACTAAGTGCACTTCGACTGTGGGTCTTTGAGGTCGCAGTCCGGAGACATGTTTAAAAAAACCTCCGAGGAGGCTCCCTGGCAAAGTGACCCTCGTCCTTCCGCTCAGGGAAAAACTTTCATTGCTTCAGAGGAAAATGAGAGATGGAGTAACTTGTCCAGGGTCACGTGAAGAAGCTGTGTTCGATGGTATTGGAACTGAACCTGTTCACGGGGGTCCATAAAGCCCCTTTTAGCCTGTGACTAAGAGCAGTAGTCATGAAACTAACCCGCCTTTCAAGATCATCTCCTTTAGGGGTAGCTTGGGAGTTCAGCTGTAACAATCACATTTTCTGACCCTCTTTCCGACAAATGGCACGCTCACAGACCCCTGATCTAGCCCGGCACTGAGTGTCAAAAGGGACGTTTGATCCTGCGAGGAAAATCCTGGGAGCTTGTGCACCTCGAGCTGCCCACCATGGCTCTGCGATGTGCGCCGCTTTGCGCGTGGGGCTCTTGGGTCTAGTAAAGGCACCCTGGTGAAAACTGCAGCAGCAGAATTTGTGTGCGGGGTGGCTGTGTCCCGCAGAGCCAGCTGCACGAGCCGGTAGCGAGCGCTCCAGGTGCAGAAAGACGCACACCTTGGGTTGGAGACCAGCACCTGGAGCATCAGTGACTGCACTAACGAGGGCTCCTACATTAATTTACTGTGTGTTTTATTTGTGTTGTTTTGTTTTTTGCCGCAATCCGGAGCTGCAGTCTTTCCTTCAGAGAAGGTCTCTGAGAGTTTCTGGCAAGTTAAATTTGATTTGAGTAAAAATTCCATGATCTTCTTATATATGTTTTTAGCCTGGAACTTTGTGCAGAGCATCTGCAAATCACTCCTTATCGGGCTATTGATTTCAACAAATGAACCCGCATACACCTAGTGATGTTTTATTATCGCTCACCCACCATAGGGTATATAGCAGCTGGTAATTTTTGTGCAGTGACTGCAGTTTTTTTTCTGCTCGATGGAAAACCGAGTCGCTCCAAGCGTATGCTAATGCTGAATGGGGGGGTCCCAACTTCTGACCCATAGCTAATATCCAAAAGTCACATGAAGCTACCAGGGATTCTTGAGCTGGAGTTTGAAATGCCTACGTTATCAGCAAATAAACACCATTAATTGCTTCTAATATGTCATGCCGCAGTTAAATGACAAGATCCTTATTAATGTGCTTGTATACGAGCCTTTTCGGTGAGTGCAAGGGGGGAGTATGAAGTGGTAAAATGATTTAAAATTAGTGAGGAATATTTACAGGAAGGCATAAAGAACTGTCAGTTGAGGAAAGCAGCATTTTATGTTCTTGTCCCGGGTGACCTTGCTCCAAGGACAAATCAGAGCTTGATGAAATGAAGCTGCAGATGGCTAGTGATCTCAACTCTGTAATAATGAAATGACACAATAAAAAAATGAGACATCTACAGTTTGTATATACAATCTGAATGGAAGGGGAGAAAAGGAATTTTTAAGGGGAGATTGAGCTGACTTGGTTAGTGCAGTTCAGCTTCAGATGCTTTAATAATAATTTCCATTAAAAAAAAAAAATGGAATCCCTCCTTGTACCCCATACTCAAATGTCAGCTTAATATATTTTTCTTTTTTTAACATGTCAGTATCTTGGTTTTAAAAACTTAATCACAAGGGCTACCTGATCACAGCTTACTTTCTGTCCCTTATTTTAGCTTACTATTTCTCGCTAGGTTTTGTTGTCTAAGTTGTGGTGATTTGGGGCACCGGGATGGGTAGACGATGAGATACAGCCATTTTAGGTGTTTGGGTAGTTGCATCTGTCAGGAAAGAGTAAACCCGTGAGAAGGGTGAGACTGAAAAAGTGATGTGATACTTGGTGCCGGAGTGCGCCCTTACGTGAGATCAGGAGCACATACGTGCAGGCTTTGCATGTGGTCAGGTTTTCATGCAGAGGGGCTCTCAGAAGCACTCAGGCAGCCACCTCCTATTGAAAGTTAACCAGGCTTGGGCATCTGCCTCTGCAAATTGAACCTTTGCATAAAGAAAAAGAAATTCATGAAAACATTAACTTTAAAAAATCCCTTGATCCATAGGCTCCTGTGATCCAGTCCACTTTGCTGCAGTTCAGCAAATCTTATTAGCTGCAAATTTGCTGACTTTCATTTTGTTAGAAGGAAATCTTCACTATTTTCTGATCAAATCTTTTCTTCTCTCTTTTTATGATCCACAAATTCAGCATCCAGCCAGGGCAGTTCTCCCCAGCAGCTTCTCCTGGGTGCTGAGCTAACCCGTCTCCTTCTGAATCTCATCGACACTTCTGTTAGAGAGCGTGCCTTGATATAACACAAGGATTACTTGAGTCAAACTACTTTATAGATGTGAGATGTTGTAGTTTGTCATCACAGCTAGTGCAACCTTGTAGAGACAGGGAGAAGGACTGTGAGCTGAAATTGGGTGAGATAAATGCAATTTTAGATTATCTCATTAAATTTATAGGCAAGCTGCCCTCCATGAGAACGAGAGGGCGGTGTCAAGGGTTGGAGAATCATGACAGCTGTACAAACCAAATATAAATATTTTGTTCTTTGCAGAGGATTCAATTTGGATCTTGACTATATGGAATATAGTCTTTCACCCAACACCCAACTCTACATCTGCAGATCTATACACGTAAGAACAACTGATACCCTTTATTTTAAAGAATGGTCCTGCCAAGAGCAGTCAGAATGACTTTGGGTCTTGGTCTTTGAGTTTTGCCACAGTGAGGGGTTGGGCAGAGCCTTGTACGTTCTTCAGGCTGCCTGGCTGGGTCTCAGGTCCTGCTGGAGGGTGCCTGACCATGCACGGTGGCGGAGCAGAGATGTTCCCAGGGCTGTGCTCGCAGGTGGCCCAGCAGGGCCAGCTGTGACCTCGGGGAAGGCAGAGGGTCAGTGCTGCTGGAGACCTGAACATGCCTCCCACGAGCCCCCCAGCTGGGGATACCCAGCTCCCCTGCAGCCAGCGTTGCCTCGCGTTCCTCACTGCTCCAAGATGAGCTTCCCAGGCACATTAAAAGCACTTTGTGTACTTTGACAGGGTCTTGTTTTGAGCAATGTGCAGTATATAGGGAATATAGTACAGCAGCTATACAGAAATTAGTATTTCAGCTGCTTTACTGGACTGGAGGAGTTCCTAATAGGATTGCTGTCAAGGTGCAGTGATCTCGTTGCTTTTACCAAGGAACTGCCTTTGAGAGAAGCTGTTTATGCCCATGCTGTATGAAGAGAGAAAGCAAAACTTAAAAGAACTTCTTTTTTTTATTTTTTTTTTTTAAACAAAACTGTATAGCCATGGATCACTTACAGCCTTCAAACAAAGCCCTTTCCTGACTGACAGCCCCCAAGATAAGCTTAGAAACCTGAGTCTGGTCGTATTTCACACAGTTATATATCAAGTAAATGGGTGAAAGATGGGCAAGAAAAAGATCCACTGAGCTGCACAGTTTGTTTTATCAATGTTCATATGTTGTGTTAAAACAAACAACAAAATGCTCTGCCGCAGTTTTGAACCAAAAGGATCAATTTTATCTTGAAGGGCATCTCTGAACTGTGAGCAGAGCAGAGATGAGATAAAGGAAGAAGTCTTCCAAAAGAACAAATGGAGAGTTTTGCTAAAGGCGAGGAGGCTGCGTAGCGGCCGAGCTCCGGTGGTTGTGGCATGCTGCAGACATCACGCTTTCGGGTCGGGTGCCATGAGCATCCTTGAACCTGGGTTTGGTTGGCTTTGTTTGCGTGCCTTGGTCAGACGGATGGACAATTTTGTTACCTACATGAATTACCGCAGCGGAGGCAGCGACCCCTTGGTAAAGGTGGCATCCACGTCTGCTACGGAGCCGCACAACGTGTTAGACACAGGGAGGCCACAGGCGGCTTCCTTATGGGTCCAAACCTCCTACAAACTCTGTGATTCCCTGCGTGTGCCCACCGCAATGGCACTAGTGTTTACATTGTTTAGCCCATAGTATTTCCAGCGTGGTTGTGCCTGGGAACCTTAGTCATGGGCTTCAGAGCTAAGGGCCACCCAAATGTGGCAGCCCCTGAAGAGCCGCAGGGCGCGCGGGCCGGGCGGCCACGAACCACGAGCATTTCCTCTTCCTCCTGCTCTGTGGTGCCTTGTCAAATGCTTCAGGGTTAGCTGTCTTTGCTTCCAAAAAATCCAGTGGCCGAAACCAATCTCTTCCCTCCTCGTATTTTCTACACAGAGCCACCCTTTGCCTTTGCCTTTTCTTCCATGGTGCTGTGGCCCATTTCTGTAATCCTTCTGTTTTAAGATGCGTAATGACTGGATTCAGCTGGATTCCCCATTTAAAGCAGAGGGAATATTTGTCAAATCCATAATGCCTTTGAAATGGAAGAAACTTTTTAAATGCAGCTACTGTATGCATTTTTAATTAGATGCATTTCCGTTCTTCCACGGCTGTTAATGCTTTCATTTAGGAAGTAGAGTTTTTCACCTACTCTGCAAATATCTGCTGAAATGTGCAGAGCTGAGTGGCTCTCTCCCAGTAACCTTGCTGTGACCTGGTTATCTGGTAGAACCACAAAGAATTCAGTCTCTAATTAGTCCATCTGTTAACTATTGAAATTCATGGCTTAGTTTTATTGTCTGGGTCTGTAACATAATGCTGAATGGTCTCACCTGGCAGCTTATTTCTTATAAAGCAAATGTGCCTTTCCAAGAGCCATTTTGGTGCAGATAACTGTCTTTTCAACAGTGGACAAATGACTCTGTCTAGCAGCCTGCAGTCCCCTTCGTGCCCTCGCTCAAATAAATTGTAGATCTCCGGTAGCTCTGGGCTTAAGTCAATACAATTTAACATGTACATTTCTGTATGTGATATTCTTCAGAGTTACACTGTAAGAGCAGATGGGAAAGTTTAATAATGATAAATGAGTTTAGTGTTTTCACATAGCCCTAAAAAACAATGACTGCTCTTTATTAAAGATTAGAGGGATTTTTACATATTTGCCAAAGAGTGATTAAAGCTCTAACTCTGATCCTCATGCAGTCTTGCTTTTAAATTCTTTTTGGACTGTTTGTTAATGAGGATTCAGAGGAATTAGGGGCCATAAATTTCTTCGTTTTCACTTAAGTGAAGCCACAAAGTGATTACTGGATATATAACGGAGAACTGGACTGGAGTTTATCAGCGGCGCTGCCCCGGGACATTCATCTCCGTGCTTATTTACTGCACTTGTGTGTCTCTCACATAAAAGGCTCCTGAGGCTGCGTAGGTTGTGGATCTCAGTGGATTTTTAGGGCCGTGGATGCACAGCTGCGTGCGCTGGGTCCCGGCAGCGCCGTCCGCCCACTTGGGGTCAAGCGTGTGCCCGGAGCAGACCCGCTCTGGCCGCAGTTGGCCGCAGTAGTTTGCAGGCGCCTTTGGCAGAGCCCCCCTGGCGCTCCGCTGCAGCGGCTGGGCAGCGGCGCCAGCGCGCGCTCCCGCCAGCCTCCGGCTCCTCGAGGAGGCCGCAGGACGCCGAGGCAAACCAGCGCCACCAAAGCCGCTTCAAGGAGACGGTGCCAAACTGGAGAGCGCTGGGAATGCTGCCGGAGCCGGAGCGCCGGGCGGCACTTGGCCTAGCAACACACGCACACCGCGAGCGCGCCGGCCCCAGCCAGCCCTGCGTGCTCTGCTGTGAGCGACGGGGACAGAAAGAACAAAATACAAGAGATGCGACATGCAAACGGGTATTTTTAAAAGCTGGACGATAGGAGTCCCCTGGGGACATGTGCCCTGCAGCGAGCAGAGGTCCCCAAGCCTTCGGGGTGCAGAGCCCCTCCACGCTTGCTGGCTTGGACGCGGCCACCTTCCTGAACTTAATGTGGGCTCGTCCAAGCTATAGACAAGTTGAGGCTCGGCCTTGTTTGGCTTGGCCTTAGTATGGGAAGGAAAACGATTTTTCTTGAGAAGTGATGAAAAGGAAAAATGTTTAAAGTTCATTAACCTTTGGTACGGATAGCAGTGTCCTTTAGACTACATGAGAGCTATTCTTAGTCATGATGTTTACATGGCTATTTTTTACTGTAAGGGAATACAGTAGTTCCCACTAGTGGTGAAAAAAGAGAACTTTTTACTTTCCTTTTTTTTTTTTTTTTTTTTTTTTTTTTTGACTTAACCTAAATATGAACTGTAAAAGGAAAGATATTGCATTCATTCCTTGTCTTCCTGTCTATGCTATTTTGTCCTAATTTCCCCAAAAGCAAAAATTACATCTATAGATTGTTTCTTTACTGGCTAATTAAATGTTATACAACTTTGCTCTCAAAAACTCAGCAACCCAATCTGCCTATTTGCAAATGAACTTTGCTGATTGTCATTATTGCTATAGGGTGCCTGCAGAAAATCCCATATAATTAAGCTGTTGTACTGCCACAGCACAAGAGCTGCAATTAGTAATGTGATTTACACTGCTTTTACCATTAATAATATGGAAAAATCAACATTATTTTCTTGATAATGCTTAGGAGAAATGAGAATGAGGTGGACATGATTAGGAAAAGAGACTTTAATGTTATGACTTGTTAATGCAATAGCCCTGAGCTAGACATCAGAATGATTGTCCTTGCACTAAACTCATTTGCTTCAGTAAGCACAGCCCCTCTGCACGCAACAAGACAAGTTGGGAGGAAATTGGATAGATGGCAGGGATTTTGGTGGTATGAGCATCGCAGTGTCTTTCATGTGTAGAGTACACAAACCGAATCCCTGCACTTTCAAGTATTCCCCTAGAGGCAATCTGCATTATTCAAAGCTTAACTGTGGCTGCAGAATACTCTCTGACATGAAAGCAAGATGCCAGCGCTACGTGAACTTTCATATTTACATCGGTAGTAAATCATATTTGCCTTTTCCTCCCTTCTGCCTTTTTTTTGGTGAGAGAGAGGGCGTAAAAATGGGGAGGAGGGGAGGGGGAGGAGGAGAGGTGTCCAGCAGAATTGTAAGCAAAGCACCAGCAATAAAGCTTGGTCTTATGAGACTGCCCATGAATAGGAATGATAATGAGAGCAGTGATGAGCTGCAGGTTTGTGTCTTTTAGTAAATTATCCAGCAGGCATTTACATTTCATCAATTGTGCTTTTGCATAATAGACCCAAGTGCTGCAACAAAGGGAGGCACCATAAAAATGAGTAATTTCAGTGACCTTCTTGGTAATCGCTCTTATAAAGAATATCTTGGAAGGAGTTGGGTGATTCCTCATGATGAAGCTGTTGTGGAAAGGAGCCCCTGGCCCGCGAGGGCTGCCTTTTGACAAATGCCTTCCAATGCTTTCTTCTGGCCGCTCCGAAACGTGGCTCGTATCCTGTTTGCTGCAGCCGAGCATGGTCCTAATTGTCAGATGTCAAAAGGCGACAACCATTTTCATTTGGCTTATCTCCTGATAACATTGATTCGCAAACAAAGGATGTGACTTCCATTGCGCAAACAAAGGAAGCACGGCCTAGCTAGGGATGCTGGCTATAACATGCACACTGCTCCCTGCCAATAATAACAAAACATCATAAATAATGTAGAGGCTCGATGCGAAAATGGAGAGAGGGGAATACTCTGGTCCTGCCATGCCTGGCCATGGCACTTACAGGATCTCTTCCCTCCATGTCCTCCGTGAGGCCTTGACTTCTTTTCTTGTTTTTCTCTTGCCTTTCCCTGATTGTTTGCCAGTTCTTAAGGTGTTTTGACTTCAGTGTGTTTTTTTTAAATTCTTTTTTCTTCCATTTGGGTTGTGTCTTCACGGCATTTCTGTGGGGTTTTTTGCTTGTTTGTTTGTTTTCTCGCTCTCTTCTCCCCACAACTTTGTTTCTTTTGAGGCAAGTCCTCAGCTAATGAAAATCGACACTGGTCTTTTACTGGCCGCTTAGAGGGATGCTGGGTTTGCCTAGCAAGGAATCAAGCCCGTTTGGTCACTGATTTTTGGCAGGCCATGATCTGGTCCTGCATTTTTGCAGCTCCTCTCTCTCCTTTCACGGCCACCTGTCTCCTTGTCTGTCAGGTCAGGGAACCCACAAATTTCCCATTGCAGCCCAGGTCTCTGGTCTGACTCCTCCATTTCTCCTCTTCTGCCTCTAATTGCTGTTTTCTTTTACTGTAGCCTTCTTCTTTATGCCCAATAGCCAAATCCTGCCCTGCTGCAACTTTTCTTTCCTTACATTTTTCAGTGTAACAGTTGGGGAACTGGTGGGAAACGTGACGCTTTACTCACATCCTTCTGCCAGCCCCGCTGCCATGTGACTCCATTAATCGCAGTGAATCAGTCCCGTAGCCTTCGGCTAGTCACGGAGAATTTGGGATTAACCTTTTACATCTCTCTTTTCTTCTTGTGCTGATCCTCCAAAGTCGGAGCAGTCCCGTGCCCCTTGCTGTCCTCCCCGTGGCACAGGGGCCAGGACAAATCCACAGGGTGTTTTGGCATGGGACAGCCAAAGACTGGAGAGAGAGCATCAGCAGAGAGGATAAAGGCTTCTGTTGTTATCTCCTTGATGAGATTAATTTTCTTTCTTCATCTTTCTTGGCAGGATCAAAACCCTGGAATCGTTGCCAGGCTTCAGGAGCCGGGCTCCATCCCAAGCGGAGGCTCTGTGCCGGCACCAGCCACGGTGAACGGCTACACGATGAGGAACCATCTACTGAAGCAGCAAATAATGAAGCGGCAGCTGATGCAGGTACGGGGGCCGAGCTGCCCGCGGCTCCCGCGCGGCCGGCCCGGCACAAGGGCGGCGCTGCCCCGAGCGGGGCAGTGAGCAGTCAGCAAACGCCGAGGAGGAGCCCAGGGGCTGCTGGACCGAGTCAGCGCAGGCCGGGGTTAGTCTGGTCTCTCACGCCCGATGGAGACAATGGCCAAGAGCTGCTCTGCCCGCCTGACGGCGAGGGGAGAGGAGCAGGAGCTCAGGAAACCTCCTCACCAAGCGCTGTCCTGCCCTTGGATGAAACTCCCTTCCAGAAGCAGCTCTGCCCCTTTGTCAGCAGCCGACTTCGAGCTGCTCGGGCTGCTCTGACACGGTGGCGGTTTGGCCAGGCCTCAGCTTGCTCTGTACATGGAGAGTTGCCCCGCTCACAGCTGCTGCCCACAGCAACGAGGAGAGCGCAGCGGGCAGGTTCTGGGGTTTAGTAGTGGCAAATAAAAACCAGGTCGCTTAGAGAACGCCAGCGATGCCTTGCTTTGATTTTAAGGGGCCCATAGCACTAACGGTGATGCACAGGAGCAGAGCCATCTCCAGACAGGGTAGCAGCCACCACCAGCAGCCTGTTCCTCCCCTGCGGGTCCCCGAAATGCTGCCGCAGACCTGCTCCTGCCTGGGCTGAGGCTGTGCAGAGGGCTGTGTGTACGTGCGTGCGGGCGCTGGAGAGGCTGTTAGTGCTGACAGTGGCTACACTTTGAGCGTCTGCTGCTATTCTTGTTTGTCGAGAGGCTGCAGCTTGACTGTTATTCCTCTTGTCTTCCAGGAAAAGCAGAGACAAAACATGCTGGGAGTAACATCTGAGCAGAGGAGTTTGTTTGTGGCTCAGCAGATGAACCAGTTTCAAGGTAAGAAGGTAACTGGTGTGTTATTAAAAGCCTCGAGGAGCCAGGGTCTGGGGTCTGATTAACTACAGGGCTCTTAATGACTCTCTGCCCTGAAATAAAGCACCCCCCAATTTATCACATAATGTGAGATTCATCTATTTCCTTATCACTCTGCGTGCTCCAGGGCACGCAGAGGGGAGGCCCGTGGGGCGAGGGAGGGGAGTAAGGCAGGGCGGCCCGCGCGGGCGCTGCCGGCTCTGCGGGGCGCGCGCTCGCGCCGTGGCTAACGCGTGTCTCCGTGCAGCCGTGCAGCAGCCCCTGCCCAGCGAGTGCAGCCAGCCGCTGGCCGCTCCTCCGGCCAACCACCGCATGCTGCCCCCCAGCCCGGCGCTGCTCCAGAGCGCCCTGGGCCCGGCCATCGCCCCCGCCACGGCCAGCCAGAGCAGCGCGACCATGGTGATGATTCCGCACAACCCCGGCAAACAGCAGGGGATTTTCCCGCCTAATTCCGACTTTAACATCCCACTGCGGCCCAGCCAGAACTCGCTGGGCATGAGCTCCGGGTGCCAAACAGCACACAGCCACTCTGCTGCGCGGCCGGGAATGGCCATGGCAGGCTTTAACTCGGCTTCCTTAGCCAACCACTCCGCAACCCAGCAGCACTTGAGACAGCCGAGTATGCCAAGAATCCCCAACGTCTACCCCAATTCCTCTGCCCAGATGTGGACACCAACCGCAGTGCCAAGGATGCCAAGTCAAAGCCAAATGGATGCCAACATGCAGCAGTTCTCCAGTAGCACTGTTTTCTCTAAACAGAACGTGAGACCGAATGCATCAGGCCAACAGTTTTCCCAACAGGCCGTAGTGCCGCCTAATCAGATTGCGCCCAGCGTCCAGGTCAGACAGATGCAAAAACTGAGCATGGCGCAGTCGGGCCAGGGCTTGAGCTCAATGAGTAATCAGAACTTGAGACACAATTTAACCAGAGGACCGTTGCCAGCGATGAACGTTATGAAATCCGTGCCGCAAGGAGTGTCCAGTTTCAACCAGCTCAATCCGGCGCCGGGTCTCGGCCCGCCGAGCTACCCTGCCGCGGGGCAGCCGCCCGAGCCGTTCAGCCGCATGGGCGCCGCCGCCGCCGAGCTGCCGCCCTACGACTTCGTGCCCCAGCACGGCGGCTCCGTCATGGCCGGCAGCTGCAGCGACGCCGACTTCCTCGACTCCCTCATGAAGAGCAGCAGCAGCAACGACGAGGAGTGGTTGAACAATTTGACGATGATAGACGACATTTTGGGACAGCACGCGCAAAGCTCCGGACACGTTTAGCGGAGAGAAGCGGTCTCGTTGTAAATAACACACGTTTGACTTTGAGAAATAAGAGACGACCCATGAAATCAGCCACCTCTTTCAATACAGAATGAATGGACTCAGCCAATTCTTTGCCTGCATCAAAGTTTAATATTGGCAGTTTTTCAGATGACTGTATATATTTGAATATTTTGTAAATTATGTTTTCCTAAAACTTAAATATGGAAGTATTTATACTTCTTTGCTGGACCGTTTGTAAATAAATCTATAGCATAACTTTTGGTTTTATTATAGGGATTTCATTATACCTTGTTATAAATATGCAAATAATATTGTTAGTTTCAGTAATACTGTGTATTACAGCATAAAATACTTATGTTTTTGACATAACTTAACACATGAGCTAGAGGTGTGATTGCAACCAGACTAAGCAGAAATCAAACGTGTCCTTCTGTTCTCCCATATCAAGAGGAAAAACTGAGGAGTTGCATTAAAAATATGTTCAAAAGGAAACCGCTGATTCGTCGCCTCACAGCCTCAGTCTTGCAAACTGCTTGTGGTTGGCGGGTCCGGCCGGGGCTGTCGCGCTCGGGGCTCCGCGCAGAGCCCCGTCTGCAGCACCGCAGGCCGGTTCTGGCCCCGGTGCGCGCCAGCGCGTCGGGCGGACGGTCCTGCCGCGGGTTCGCTCCTGCCGCTGCAGCTCGTGCCGTGTACGTGCGCGCGCGTTGCAGCCGCCGGGGCCGAGCGCGGCGGGAAAGGGGTTACTCGGGGGAGCAAACCCTGCTCGGGCGCTGCCGAGGCCGCCCGGCGGCTGCATCCCCCAGCGGAAGGGTAGTCCTGGTGCGCCCACCTCTGCCATGGATGTTTGTAGTGTACAGGTGATTTGTTCCTGGTTTTAAGGCTTTTCATAATTTCTGTTTTAATGTGAGACTTTTTTCAGGGGAAAAGTCTATAAACATTAATAGTTAATTTTTGATGTTTTTCTGTCAGCTACTATTGTCCTATGTATATTTAAGAGTCTGTTTATAAAAGATTCACTGTACTGTAAACTTCTTAAAATGTTCATACTTTGTGTAATCATATTTTAATAGTCACGTCATACTTCGCAATACATTTGTAATATAATGTCGGCTTCAAGCACAGAATGTTTTTTTCTTCATACCATAATAAACTGCCAGGGGAAAATTGAATGTATTTTATGTGTTCATTTCATAGCTATGACATTTTGTACCTGCGCCTATTTGAATTAATTTGATTTGTCCAGGATGCTACAGCGTCAATCTAATAACATGTACAAATGTGTATGTGCTATTTCTAGAAGAAAAGGGCTAGAGGAAGAATTTCGGAGAGGGTTTCTTAGGCCCACTGTCCTTTTGCTAGCGTAAGTATATTCATCTCTGCTTCTGCACAGGACCGTGTTTATATAGGTGACAATTCTTGTTCAGAAATATAATGATCAATGTTTCCGGGCTACTTTTTGACAACTTCTTATTTCCAAATGTAAGTATCCATGTATCTGGATATGATACAATAGAAAGTAAAGGCTTGCCCTCTGTGAGGAAGAGGAGAGGGGCTGTTCAGGTCATTTTGTGGTGCCACATCCACTCATTTAGCAGCTCGTGAGGGGTGGGGAAGCACCTGCTTAACTCATTCAACCTGGAAACGGTGATGGGAGAGGTGGCACCTGCTCTGCACCAGGAGGATGGAGGTGGGAGGGAGGGCTGGCAAGAATTTAAACAGCCATTGAAACAGAGCCAGAAAGGAGTCCTGTTTTCTAGGAGACTTGTGCTGGTGGCTGGTGCTGCCCTTCAGCGTGGGTGTCTTTGCAAGGAGCACTGTGGCCATGGCAAGCTGGAGAAAATCCCCCTGGGACAGCAGTGCCCGGGTGGCTCCCTGCTGGAGGGAGAGATGCGGTGAGTTTGCCTCCATCGCGGAGTAGGTTCCTCCTCTCTAGAGCCTTCCTCCCCAGAGCTGGATGGCAGAAGACACCCCATGAAGGGAGGGGGTAGCCAGGACCCAGCCCAGCGGGTGCTGCGGGTGCCCGGGGGCAGGAGGCGTCGCCCCTGCCGCAGCCACGGTCTGCCGGCCCCGTGCGGCCGGTGGCGCGGGCCTGGAGGCTCCCGGAGCTCGGCTGGCTGCGGGAGCTGGCAAAGACTGCGGCGCGCGCGTTTCGCTCCTTCACACACATAATATGAACGCTCTGTTTTCATTCTGTGTTTTGTTTTTTGTCAAGGAACCTCTCAACCTTTTGGTTCTGTGGGATTTCGGTCCCAAACGCTGTGGGGGAATGTCTCCAAAAACGGGCGCTTTCCCACAGAATTCATGAAAAAGGGGTTATCTCACGCATAGCCGGTGTGGGCACCCATTTTCGCTCCTTTTGTCCGGCTGTTGAGCTGGAAGAGCTTTCCACCTCTCCATACCTCCATTTCTTGTGCCTTAAGTGGAAGCAATGATATGGTTTCACTTCAGAGGGGAGTTGTGCAGAGCCCTTCGAAGGGCAAGGGGCTAAGGATCGTTGTCACCTTGGTGCCTCCGGCTGCACTTGTGACTCCTGACTCCCAAGTGGGTCCCTGCGGGGGTTTCCACGCAAGACCGATGGCAAATGCCCTGCTCGGGCTGCAGCCCCGGGGCCCAGCTCTCCCCGCTCGGCGGCGCAGGGACACGTGGGGACGGAGGCGCGACGTCGCTGTGCGGCAGGGCGGCTCCGCCAGCGCTGCCTTCGGCGCAGCTGATGCATCGATCACAACAAACTGTTTTACTCTGCAGAATACACCTTGTTCAGCACCTACCATGTCTTCCCGTGTTCTTCTGCTTAAAGCGCAAAGATGCCCGAAGGCTGATGCTGCCCTTGCTTTTGTGCTCACTGAGGTAAATAGTTCGCGAGAATCAAGGCTAAATACGTCTGCACAGTTCACCCCTCGCGTTTACTGGACTAACAGGTCACAGCACAAGGCGTACAGAGACCCGCGCCGGGGCCGGCGTCGGCGCCGCGCTGCCAGCGCAACACGGGGCGGCTCTGCGGCAGCGGTTGTGCAGCACAGGGTTCACACAGCGTCAATAAGAGCAGCAGTTGGTGCTGCAGAGGTGCAAAATGTATTAAGATTTCGAAAATAGCTACAAGGGACGCAGTGTCTGACAGCACTTGCTGTTGAAAGCTGTCATTTATTTCCCAAACAGGTTACGTCACCGGGCTGCCCTCGTAATTACGGCCATGAAAACAGAGGCAAGCCAGTAAGGTTTTTCCTCTCTGGTTCTAAAATAACACCAAATGCCCATAAAGGGCAGACTTTCCAAAGCCCGAGCTCACTAAGAGCTTGTCTGTCTGAAAGGTTAGTGCCCTAGGTAAGTAGGACTGCAAAACTCTGCAGTCACTCCAGAAAAAATCCTCTTTGTGTATGCTATTAACCTAAAGGTGTCCATTTTGGATGAAGCGAAAACAGAACAGCTCTCATTCCTGTAAAAAGAAAGAAAATCCAGCGAGCTCCTAGGAATAGGCGTCAGGGGAGGCTGCATCAGGCAGCTCCCCAGGAAGCTGAGCCTCGGCTCGGGCAGCCCCGAGCTCGGCTCCAGCCGGCGCGCTGCCACTCGCCGGGATTGATTACATGTCTTGCTTAAGAAGCTTTCAACAAAGCAAGCTGTGCCGATGTTGAAGTGTAAGGTCAAGTTCTCCTCTTATGTAGGATGCTGTAAATCAGGCGCCGTTGCACTGACTGCGGCAGAATAAGCCCTGATTTACACCTGCCTGAGAGGCGGCGCGAGCGGCCGGCGGCTGAGCCGGCACCTGCGCCTCGGGCGCCAGCAGCTCCGCGCAGGGCCCTGGGCGCCAAGACGTGCGCGGAGCCGGCGCTGGAGGAGGATGAGGGAAGGCCGGGTGCCGGCGGGCCAGGCCCGGGTCCCCTCCTGCTGCGCGTGGCCCTGGCGCATCTGCCCCGGGCAGCTACGCAGGCCAAGCTCAGGTTTTTGCACTTAATATCAATTTGATGCCTGCTGCAACTTCTGTTCCCTGTTATACAGATAACAATTTGTAAAAAGAGGCTTCTGGAGGAGAGCGGTATGTTTTAAATACCAGTAAGTGTCTCTCCTGAGCAAACTAAAACACAAGTACTCGTTGGTAGCTGCAGGAGTGACTGAGAGCTTAAGACTCCCTCTGGTCAAGAGGACGATCCTGAATAAAACTGGGGAAAGGCATCTCATTAGAGAAGCCCAGCTCAAACCAAAGAGCTCTGTTTAATCAAAGCCATTTTCTTTGCTCCCTTCCCGCTCACTTGATGGTTTTTGTGGCGCAGCTAGGAACAAATACCCTGTTTTATGCACATCCTAATCTGCCTCCCGCTCGGCGGCAGGTCTGGGACTTGGCTCTCGCCGCCGAGGCGGCCGTTCCCCCGGCAGGGCTGGCCCTGGCGCTGAGCTGAGCCCTAAGAGCCCGTGCGCGTGGTGGGGACGGGGAGCCCCGTTTCTTGGCCTTCCTGTGCTCAGGAAGCAGACGTATATATTTTTCTCCTCCTGGAGGCTGACATGGCAGTGGCGTGCGCTGCAGCACAGCTGTGTGTCAGTTAAAATAACCCACAGCTCCAGCACCGTCTTGTCCCGCCAGCCCAAAGGGCCCTTTGCTGAGCAGCGGCGCTCCAGGCTGCCCTTTCACGGGTGCTGGAGCCAGACACCTGCCAGAAGCTCCCGGGATTTGTGCAGCCCCTATGTGAAGTTCTCATCGAGTTTATGATGCTGCAATTTGAACAAGTTGGTGGAGAAAAAAAAGTCATTTTAAGCTCAAAGTTGGGCTTGTATCAAAAAGGCTGTTTCATTTTACATGTTCTGATGTTGCTAATCCCCATTCAAGGGGCGAGGGGATGTGCGTTTTGCCCCCGCTTGGTTCCGTGCCGCGGTGTTTCGCTGCGCTTGGCGCGTGGCTGGGACACCGGAGCAGGGGCAGGAGCTGGTGAGATGCTCCGTTTTCACTCCCCGAGGGGAAATCAGCCCCGAGCTATGAAACTGTGAAATCTCTTTTCCTCTGCACTAGTGCGGTGCTGTGCTTGACTCCATCCAGCTGCAGAAACAAGCTTGGTTTCGAGTTTACACACTGCTCCTCGTCGGCTCTCCCCGCTTTGTATGGCCATGCGGAAACAGAATTAACTCCAAGATCAGGACCCGTGTCCCCTTCCTCTTCTCAGCCCATAAATTATTATTCTCTTTCACCTATTACCTATGTTATTTATCTAAGTGGCTCCCATTAACCCACTGTTTAAGTCCCACATTTTTTAATAAATATGTTTATTCTCTTGTGCCCTTTTGGGAAGATTATGATGTCCACTTAACAGTGGGGGTCTGTGAGGCACAAAAGGCTAAAGATGAGAATCCCAGAGATATTTAAGTACCTAATGGGGCAGGGAGGCACCGGCAGGATTTTTTTCAAGCGCAGTCGAGCAGCGTGGGTAGCCACGTCCTGCAGCCAGTGGTTTGTGTTTCCTTTGGAAGCCCTGCACAAGTTCGGGCTCTGGGTTAGAGGATCAGCAGGATAAGCAGGTTGTTTCTGTGTGGGCTATTGTGGACGGAATGTGAATATGAGTCAGTCCCCTCTGCGTCTCAGTTTTCCAAGGTCAAGAGCGGCTCGGCTCGCGCCGGCCCGGGGAGCTCGTGCTGCCCGGCAGGTAGGCAGGGAGCAGGAGGAGCCGGCCGGCGCCCCTACCTTCCGCGCGGGGGTTTCTCCTTATTCAGGGCCTTCTTTCCCGCTTCCTGAGACACATCCCACCTCGCCCTGCGGAAGGTGTGGGCTCAAAATGAAAATGTGAAGTTTCAGTCTGCTTGGCCGATATTCCTGTCAACAAACTCTATGAAAGTGTCACCCGGGCTGTCTTGCGAAGCAGGCGGAGTCTCGCTGCTGTCGCTCTGCGCTTCCAGATCCTTGCTCCGCAATTCCAGATCCTTGCTCCGCACCTCCAGACTCGTGCTTGGCACCTCCAGATCCTTGCTCTGCTGAGGTTTCTGGCTGACTATCCATGGTTGGAATAATGTCGTAATAGCCATGGTCCAACACACTAATGCAGCAAGTAGCTAGCCTGCTAGGAGAGCAAGGAGGACCTAGTGGGGACAGAGCAGGAGAAAGGGACAAGCTCTGTGTTCCGATCCATCTCTAGAGGAAGCAGGAAGTGCCTGTGCGCAGCGGGGAACGCACATTCCTGCTCAGCAGGGAATGGCCTGGATACAGGCTCAGGTTCCTGCACCGGGGCCTGGGCTTGGTGCTGCTCGGGGTATCAGGAAGCAGTTTTACCTCGCACCAATGCCAGGCTGGCTTCGGCCGGGCCGTTGGAGCAGGAGTGGTGTGAATATGGCATTGCTGGGCCTGCCTCTGAAAGGAGGGAGGGAAGAGAGAGCGTGGCTGCACTTGAGACAGATTTTGGGGCTAGAATTTCATTTACAGCCTCTAGGACCCCTCTGCGCGGGACAGGCCTCCTGCAAACCCAAAGGCTAACACGTTCTAAGCCAAGTCCAGTGCCTCAGTTTACCTACCCATAAAATTAGGATAGCCCCGCTTCCACAAAGATGCCTTGCGGGATACCTCATACCGGAAGGTCCTTTGAGCAGCTGGGATTGTAAAAGTGCCAAGTATTATTATTAGTGCCGTGACTTCGCCTTACTGGGTCAGGCAAACCCAGGGAGGTCCTGGCACCGCAGCGCTCTCCTGCAGCACTCGCTGCTCACACGGTGGAGGCCATGCAAAGCAGATCCGCCGGCCTTTTCAGACCAAAAGCAGCAGTTCCTGTGGTCTGCAGCGGGTGACTGAGTATCTAAAGAAAAATTTAAACTAAATACTTGTAAATGCTTGACTACAACAGGCTGAGTTTTGCTGCTTCAGTGACTGAGAACCCAATCCCCTGCTGAAAAGGGAAATTAGTTTTTACACCAGCGCATTTCCAGGCAGACTTCGAACCTACCTGGAAAACTGGGTTTTGTTGGTGTCTCACAATTTATGTGGGCAAGTTGATTTTGTAATCATTTGCATCCACTCAGAGGGTGCATTTGTCCTGTTCAGCTACGTGGGGCTCTGAGGGGCTATCTGCCTCCCCACTTCTCCGTTCTGCCTTAATGTGTCACTTGACCAGTTGTTCCTTTAACGGTGGAGCTGACTTTACCTTACAGATTTGTACGTTGTAGCTGTTTGTTTTTAACTAAAGTATGCTTACTTTTCTGTTTTCTCCCCACGTGCATTTCCTTTATTTTCTTCACATAGTCTTTCCCGCATGACCTGATGGAAACCTGTGGCCTGCCATGCCGGTAAAGCCGGGGCGATGGGAATCCCAAGCTGTAGGACACAAACTTGGGAGTATTGGCGAACTGCTCCTCCCTCTCGCTGCCTGTCTACTCTGTGACACTTAATTGGCTTCAGCCCCCTGTTGTCTCTTGAATTTGAGGCAATTAACCAGCAGCGCAGGCTGGTGCAGAGGGCACACCGAAGCAAACGCAAAGTGATTGCATCAGGCTCGTTTTCAGACGAAACTGGGTAAAAGTGAGTTGGGTAACAAATACAGCATTCGACACAGAGGCACCACACATTATTTACTAGATGTATCATAAAATGTTATTGCATCCTGGCATGGTTAGCAGGGTGTAAACCAGAAGGTGTCTACATTTCCAGCTGTGGTGCCAAAAGCTAGCGCGCAAAGCCCTGTGTGGAGCTGTTAGCCCCGGTGCGCTCTTTTCAGGCGCTCTCAGACTCTTGGGGATTAGTGACCGCTCCATCGTTTTACCCACAGCTGTAACTTGCAGACATCCCCATGATCAGCTGCTTTAGAGCTCGGGCGCCTGACACCTCTCGAGCTTCTCATGGATGGCTAATGTACCCAAGAGTGTAGCAAGACACCATCTGCAATCGTGCTTGGCCTTGCATGAAATCAGACAAGGAAGCTCTTTTCATCTTCTGGCACCTTAAGCTCTGATCCCAGAATAATGTTTTCATTTTAATTCTCTGTCAGTAACTAATTTTATTCCTGGTGTCAGCATTCACAATAAGCAGGAAGGGAGTTTTGCTTCTGGCTGTAGCAGTAATCCTAGGTGCAGTATCTCTTGTCCGTATCCTCCAACTTAAGCTGTAAACTATGCTAAAGAGCAAGCATCATTTTTGTGTATTTTATGCATTGCCCAACACAATGAGGCCCTGGTCTCTAGACAGTACCATAATGCTACTAATAAATAATAACTCAACACTGAGATTAACAGTGCCACACAGAGACTTTCTGATTTGGTACATTAACTTCTTATTCTTTTCATGCTGTGAATGTAAGCTGTAGCTGGAGATACAAAGTGCTGTGAAGATTACTGTAAGTACTCTGATCTTCTGAACCCTGAATGGAGGTCGCTGTTGTATAATAAATTGCATTAAAATATAAATGAAAAGAAACCATGTACAATTTTTCCAGCAAGAATTATTCACAAGAAGCTTCATGGAAGAAATGGCTGTGTTAACTCCAATAAAAGCCATTATTTCTTTTAGGTGGCTGTTTGAAGCTTTGCTAATTGCCTGGAGAAACCTATATGAGCATCTGAGGTGATATTCTGGGCTTCTGAAGACCCACTTGTCTCAGTGATTTTGCAGAGCTCAGAGGGGTTTTGTTTCACTCATTAGATAAACTGAAGAAATTCTCCTTCATAATAAAATGATTTTCTCCAACTCACTGGAGTAACAGGACGGCGCAGCCTAACTGATCAGACAGCAGCGTGGCTCTTTCACTGCCATGGGAACGCTTCTTGGTCCCATGGGAGCTGACAAAAAAGCCCTCATTGTCCTCGGCAGCAGTCAGAGCAGATTATCTAAGGCCTTAAAGCACCGTCTAAAAGGGTAAGCATCGTACTTGGGGCCCACCATGTCACTCACAGTATCGAGTTCCCTGACACTACCCATTATATGGCCTTCTTTTCTGCTCTTCAGTGCTCCAGCTAAACGGGGATACACTGAATATTCCTGCAGAGTGAAGGTGTCATTTGTCCAGGCTGAAAGTTTGGACGATTTCAGTCATTTCTGTGTCTGAGGGAAGAAGTGCATCGATTTCTTAATTGTTTCATGCTACTCACATCTCCCTCTCATACAGTAATGAATGAACGCATGTAAATGGAATTGCTTATGCTGATGGGCTAAAACCACCCTTCACACACACAATCCTGCTAACATAATGAATGCCAGGTTGTTTTTAACCCTGCAGATAAAAAGTAATTTTCTGTAACAATGAGAAAGGAAAGTATACATATGAAGCCCAGTTTCTCCTTTCTCCCCACTGTACTTAAAGAAACTGAATATGGTAGCTTTTTTTTTCTCTTTTTATTATAAAAAATAATGTGTTAGCATAACAAAATTAAATCTATTTTCCCTACACAAGGAAACATAGTCAGGGGAAATTTAAATGAAACCAAAATCAGCCCAGCATGAGCTTTGGAGAAGCCAACAGCAACTGTGTTTGCAGTTCCCAGCTATGCACTGGGAGCCTATGCTCCCACAGCCTGGAATCCAACCTTAAGTTCATCAACAGCACCTGGGAGTGCAGGGACTTTCAGCAGAATTAACAGACCAGCTGGGCCACAGAGAGGGGAATCAGTAATGCTCCAGTTGCTAGGGGTGCCCAGAGCAGCTCGTCAGCTCATTGATTTCCTGTCCCTCATAAGCAGCCACCTCTGTTGATGATGTGACACTGAACGCTATCATGGAAATCAAGCAAAATTTTATCCTGATCTAAAGCAAAATGTGTTTTTAATGAGGAAAGAGTAAGGTATTTCCCAATGGTCATTTTCCTGTAAGCACCTCAGTTGAGTCCTGTGACCTCAAGACTCATGGCCATTGAGCTAGGACGGTCTGCATGGGAATCGTAAAGTTATCCCCTCTTCGTTGGAGGATGTCGTCCGAGAGGGGCTGTGCCGAGTTCTCCGAGGGCACAAAGATCCCAGTGCGAGCGGCGAGCGCTGGCGGGAACGCTGCCCTTCCTGCACGGCCGCCGCCGCCCCGCTACGACACACAGAGCCGCTCTGAGCAGCGCCTGCCCTCGCTGCGCTCCGTGAGCCGCTCGCCCTCGTGCTCACTGAGTCTGAGCACCTTGCTTAAAACATCTCCTACTGCTGTTTTACACGTGATTCACATGCTAGTGCGCTGGGAGTTGTACACGGGTGGACCTTGCCAGGAACAGAGAAGGGCAAAGGAGGGAAAAGTTCCCATCTAACAGAAATCTTTTGCACTGTTTTCAGGCAAAATGTTGTCTGTTTATTTTAACTATATCAAGTGTTTATCTATTTCACTGCTGCAGCCTCTGCTGTCCCTGTCGCTGGAAGCCTGTTGTGATTTAAATGAAGCATCAGCCCTTCAAAGAACTTCACTATGGCCCAGACCAAAAGCAAAGCACCTAACAGGTATCAGTCTAACGGGTTTTTCTGTTTTATGAGCTATATTTACACATTTAACAGGTCACTTTACATTTCAGTTGACTGGAAGCTTATTCCTTTGTGTGCCATTTAATTTAAGAGGATTTCCTTCTATTTCTCTCAATTTAGGGTATTGTTCTGATGGCGCTAAAATTAATTCCACTAATAGTTCTGGTAATTCTGTGGATATTACCAACTTCCATTTGTTTGTTCCTTTCATCTAAATTCATTCCAGTGCTCTTAAAAGCTTTACTTACTATGCAAATTAGATATGATATATGTAAGAACGAGTTTGCCTTCCTCTGAAATGCAGCTATTTCTCAGATAAAACATGCTAACGGCTTCTAATATTTGCACGGAGGAATATTTATATTTATTTCTTAACCTGAATGTGAAATCAGCCTGATACTAATTTTCTCTGTCTTTGAGGACAAAGAATCATCACCTAACAGGAGATATTTTTGAAGTCTGTCTACTAGCCACTGATATATTTATGTATATGAATGTGTGTGTGTGTGCATGTATGTGTATTATATATATATATATATATATATGACATATTTACATATATGCTTCAGTTGTCATTTGCCAGCTTTTGGTGACAACATTACTGTGCATGCAAAACCTTGGTTTCTGAAGGCAAGCTTCTGCCTGATTTCACAATAACAAGTACACACATTCAGCCAGTGTTTCTGAAAACGGTTCCCAAAATACAATTGCTATTTGCAGCCCTTGGGATTCACAGGATCCAGAAATACAACAAGCCTCTTATATAACTCACCTTATTGCTATTGTGAATCAAGCATCCAGGGGAAGGTGTTTTTTAGGGTGCTATAGGTGCTTTTTATTTGGTAACATGCCACTTCATAAAGAAATGATTAAGCTAATCAAGGGAAAAACTAGATAGAAATAGGTTAAAGAGGACTTAAAGTACAGCTTAATTAAATCTGGCAGTCTTTATTTGGCAGAGACAAAAATAAACAGCAAGTTAGCAAACAGAAAGGACAATAACAGGAAACAAAGTGTGTAAGTGGCACAGTGTGACAACAGCAAAAGAATCACTGAAGTACCTTTTCAAAGTAAAAGGAAAGTAAAACGCGCACATGAACAGCTACATATAGGCATACTTACAAATATATATGAAACATTTAACACTTCATTGTCTTTTCTATTTTATCTTTCACATCAGCAACTATAACTGAGTGAAAAATTTTGCTAGATAGATGGATATAAATTCTCTTTAACTTGACCTATGGGCTTGATTTAAACATGCAAATTCCCCATCTCCACTTAGTTTTGCCCCTCTGCTTTCTAGGATAGTAGAAACACATGTTGGTATTATGATCAACTATAGCTATGCTCCCAAACTGCATTTAGTTATCATCAGCCTCGCAATGCCTAGGTTTTCCTTGGCATCTCAGTCCCATACTTATATTTATTATCTGCATTTCCTTAGCACTACCAGATCCTGTTATGGACCAGACTCCAACTCAAAGGATGGCCCCTATCCTAAAGACTGTGTAGTCATAGCATGAAATGGAAGAACCGGTGAGATAGAAGAGGTAGCAAGGGAAAACACGACACTATATTGTTGACATTACATGAAGGAAAGTTTTAAGAAAGGTTTTGAAAACAAATAAGCAGATAACTTTGTAGCTGTTTATAGGGCCTCAGAAATAAAGAGCAACCTAAGAGATGGAAATGGTAGGTAAGGTGAGGAATGGCTACTGAGGCTTTTCAAATGAAGATGTGCATATAAGGACTGCATTGACAGAGAAGACTGAACTAGTAGAGAGATGAAAAGAGGTGAATAACATGGTGAAAATGACAGAGTAAGAAAAATGATCTTTGTAGCAACATTCTCAATGAGTAAGAGCAAGACAAGGTTACATTTTCCAAGGCTAAAGAAGACATTATTGCAGTAACTGAATTTGAGAAGATGGGAGTTTTATCTGAATTGATAGGTTTAGACATAGTTCAAACATACAGGACCAGGGAAAGGTCTGAGTCAAAAGATGATTACATGCAGGCAGATAATAGTGTAATAGATAACGTGGGGAGCACTTGTGGGAGAAGATTCAACTCTTTTTTAGCTATGCTGAGCTTAAAATGACATTAGGGTTGCCAATTAGCCAGTTTTCATCCAGATGGTCCAGGGATTGGAGGCTGCACTATTTGTATGCTGTCTGGGCTGATTACGACCCAGGCACCATATGCCACAATAGAAGAGAATGAGGAACAGGCTCAGAAATACAGAGGTAGCCTAAACATCCCAGATCCCCACGCATACACAAAACTTAAATAATGTCTGTTATTGCAGACCCCCACAGTCACCACGTGACTCATATGCCAGGTGACTCAAAGCAGGTATTTCTTACAATTCACATCTTCAGGTGTCTGAGCAGGGGCATTTGTTACTGTGTTCAGCAGAAGGTGAAATCCCACTAAACATTTTTAAGAAAATACTACAGATACAAGTGAAGAGTTTAGTTCAGCAAACAAAACAATCTGGAGCAAAGCAACATAGCTATGAAGCCTCTGACAGAATTTCTTAGCTCTTAGTCACACAGCTGTTAGTCACATTAGCTGGGAAAAAAATGTGGAGGGAACAGAGAAAGGGATCCAAGGGCAAAACCCTGGTTAATATCTACTGGAAGTTGGGAGATATGTCAAAGATGTGCTGGTAGATTGGTTAAAAATGCAAGGAAAAAAGGGAGAGGACAGAGTCGTGAAACCAAGGGAGGACAGTATTTCAGCTGACAGATTAAGGTGGAAAAATCGACCCAGGGATTAAAGGTCATATGCACAAGAGGTTGGTTTAGACTTTGTCTTTTCAGAGAAGTGTAAGGAACTTAGGCTGGAAAAGACAAAACTCATGGCAAGAAATTTCAGAGAAAAATTTTGGAGAACACTTTCAATGACCTTAGAGACAAAGCGTCAGAAACACATAAGGCCAAAAAAAAAAAAAAAAAAAAAAAAAGTCTTCATAAAACTTCAAACTGTGATCCAAACAAATGCAAATCCTTAAATGAATGATCAAATAAGAGGATGCACTGTGTGTATGCACACTCACACACTGGTATGTATATACACATATATATTAACCAATACATTGATTAACTGTGTACAGTTGATAATGCCATAATGGAGTCTCTCCACTCAGTCACTATGTATCTGCACCGAGGCTGCTGTTTTCAGCCACAGAGCCGTGCTTCAAAACTGTACGAACGAGTTTTCCAGCTAGTCGTGCCTGAGAGGATGATGTCAGAAGAGCATCAGCAGAGAAGACAAGATCATCTGCATGAGGGAGGTGAGCTAGTTTGCCATCTCCTTTCGCTTACTGCTTGCTTCTGCTATTTATTACTGTAAAGCACACAATTCTGTGTTTATTGTAGAAAAATATTACTGTGTTTATTGTAGAAAAATATTATTTACTCCAGAAACATTTTTTCCATCATAATAGGCACCAGTCCAATTCCCTTGTGGGGTTTTTGTTTTTCTGAAGTTTCTGGAATTCCAGATGTAAATTGTTGACAATAAAGGAGACACCAAAACTAATGAATAAAATTAATTTTAAAATGATGGTCTTGTGACTCCTTCTGAAAGTATATCTTGTCTGGAACAAAGGCATGGTTCACCTCAAAATGTTGTTAGTGTCAGATCTCCAGATGGTTGATTACTTTGTTCGCAGAAAACAAGTGACCGGCAAAATTATGCTGAAGAAAGATTTTTAGGAGGGACACAGAAAAATAGCAACAATGCTTGCAAATTGGTAGGTGCTGATTTCCCTTCCAAATGAACCCTGAGCTAATCTCGGTGCATTGCTACGGTGAGGTGCGTACTACCGGAGCGATGGGATTTGGGTTCTTCTGAACACCAAGACCATAACCAAGGGGCTCATGGAGGGCCCAGTGTGCTTCTCCAGGGGTTTTTGACCTGCTGCTGTGTTCCGGAGAGCAGGGAGATGCTTGGCATGTCACCTGCACTACTGGGGACCCAACTTGCAGCGCTGGCCACCCAAGTAGAGGAGATACACGTGTTATTTCACAACTTGCTACACGACAAAGTCCTTTTCCTGTCAGGGTGATGTTGCACGGGGCATCTTGTGGCAGAGGGTGCCCAGATGGCCGCCTCACCCTCTAGTGATACAACACGGCAGGCTTTAAATCTCTATTCTTTGATCTCAGAGTAATAATCCTCATGTACGGCATGACGAAGTATTTTAATTACTGTTACGTTTAATCTCCATTTGCACTTGGGAGCAACGCGGAGGGCTGGTGCGCGTGGGCCCTGCCACGTGAGGCAGCCACCACAGGCCCACCCGGTGCCATGGCGCCTTGCAGCACGGCCATCTGCCCGCGCTCGGAAACTGGGCGCTGCAGCCAAGGCCATGTTTTTAGAAGTAAAACGGGTTTTACGTGTCCTTATGTGACCTACAGCGTTTTTCCGAGCACCCCTTATGCTAAGTGCCAGGAAATGTCGCCTGCCTCCCCACGGAGGTTTGGTATGCCCTGGGGATGGAGGCAGTGAGTTTTAGGGGTCATTTTGGATCGCTTGGCTCTGCGGTACTGAGCGTGAACAGTCAGTGAGGGAGCAGCCCCACGGGCAGCTCGGGTGACTCCCTCACTGACGCGCCCACCCCGTCAGGCCTCGCCTCCACCTCAGCGTGGCGCGGGACTCCGCGCGCCTGCGCACAACGGTCCCCCCTGAGAGGGCCGCGCCGCGGACTACAACTCCCGTCAGCCCCCGCTGCCGCACTACACTTCCCGGCAGGCGTGGCGGC
>VZSV01000011.1:1718200-1748206 GCA_013398735.1 Nothocercus julius | reverse complement strand
GTTGTTCTGCATGTTATTTCTGAAAACCTATGTATTGTTTTGCATTGTTTTCTGTTCTATGTAGTTATGGGGTTGACTATCCTTTTTTTAAGGACTTTGACCTTATTTTACGCTTTTGACTTTATTGAGGAAACACAAGACAATGTTTTTATACTGTCTCCAAAAGTTCTTATACAAAGGTTAGAGAGCTTCATTTGCTGTAGTAATGCTGGCGTACCTTGCTGTAAATCTGCTTTTTCATTTTCTGTTTGAGTCAGTGTGAGCAACTTCTTACATCTAATTGCTCTACCCTGCTTTTACCTCAAATGCAGTGAAAAAATGCTTACATATTTAATATTCTTCTCTCTTTAAAACAGTTTATGATTTGGTATAGAATATAGCTATGAAAATGACTTCACTTTTGTCAATACCAGCAGGTGAATTGCAGATCTTGAATGAATGGCCTGATCTCCTTCAAGAACTAAATAATTGTCCAATTGTAACTATCACTTTTTCAAAAGTGCTGTATTTGTTTCCTGAATGCTTTTAAAGCTGAATAGTGAAGGGAGGTAGAGTACATTTAGCATCTATATTTTTAGAAAGCTTTGGAGGTGAATGGAGTTTTGCACAAATTGTTATCTGGAGCAGGAGAATGAGAACTGACATTATCTCATGTCATGTTACAGATGTGACACAGCAATCAGAGTGCTTCTAGAGGATGTGCACTCAGTCTTTGCTTTTCTTTACCATATTGATAAATCTGATACCTTAAAAAAAGCTCATCCCTCCTCAGTTGCCTTTATGTGTGTAATAACTGGCCCAGTTGTGCTTGGGGTGTCACTTTAATATTTTTTGCACTTTTACTCAGATTGTCTTTTGTGTGTAATAACTTAGCAGTGTCATTTCCTCATTCTTTCCAGGTTAATATATTGAACACTATAGACTATATAAAATGAAATATTACTTTTACATTAAATGCTGTCAAAATTGTTGTTGAATCAAATGATGGATAGGCACATTGTTAAAATACTTTTTTTTTTTTTTTCCTGACTCGTTAATTCAGTGGTGGAGGGTCAAGAATATTAAGTACCTGGAAAGTGATGCTCACAGCTATTTACTTGATGCAGTTTACTTGATCTCAGATATTTTTGATGTCGGTGTCTTTTTGGCACGTACTAATGTTTTTTTTGCAAATAAAGATTTAAGTTGGCATAAGGAAGGCTGAGTAAGTGGTACAACAGCTACAGGTAACTTGGTACAATTGTGGCATGAAGACACCTTAGAAGGCCCACCAAAATGTGGAGTCAGGCTTAATTCCTTCCTGAATCCTGAACACACTGAACTAGACTCCTCAGGCTACTGTGGTATAAAAAGCTTAGAAGCATCTGTTGGTCTTCCAAGGTGCATCTATCTTGGAAAAGGATGCCAGGGAATTTCTGAGCTTGACGGTGGATGCATTGACAGAGCCTCCTCCCTGTTTCCCTTTGCTCTTTCCCTCACCTTGTGCGTCTCTAAAGATGGCAGGTAGTATGAGGGTGGCTGTTTTGTCACTCTTGGTATGCTGGCAGTGAAGAACCTTAAGGGAGTAGTAGCTAGTCACTTCTGGTTTCTAAATTCTCAAAAACTTTTTGGCAAGTTTTAAAATTCACACAGATCTCTGTGTGCATGTGCATTTCTTTGTAAAAATAGATGGAATCCTTGAATTGCCTCGTTAAAATCTGCCTTTTGGTGCCCAGCCTTTCCAATACTGTTGTGGCTTCTTTCCCATGAATCCTAGGAAGCACAAGTATAAATATATATATATATTTTTTTATTGCAAATACAGGTCCCAAGTAATTTGTTTTAATTGTTATTCTAAGATCATTGGAGCCTACATTTCTTGGTAGTGTTACTATATTAAGTTCTGGTAACTTTAACAGAGCTTTGTTTATTAGTTCAAGTTAAACCCACCAAAAATCTGCTTTGACTTCTTGTTACTCTACATGAAGGAAAAACGTTCAACAGTTTGTAACTGAGAAGCATCATAAGCAAAGTTGTCTGATTTGTTTTAGGTTTTTGTGGCATAATTGTGCTCTGTTCCAGGGCTGAGAAGCCTTGAGGTTCGTGCGGTCTTCACTCAGTGTAAGTCTATAGGGCTGACAGAGGGGAATAAAACATGTTTACAGTGGAAAATAACTTGCAAGATTTTTTTTTTTCTCTCTGTGGAAGGACTACTGCTGCTCCATAATAATGAGAAAGTTGCAGCTATTTTAAGCCTGTGATGGAGGATGCCTTTGGATTGTTCTTGGCAATATTGCCTTGGCAGGTTGCCAGAAACTGCTTCTATAATTTGTCAGAAAAATAATATTATAAAAGGAAATATTTAATGTTCATTTTAAAAACAGTGTTTGAAAATATTTGCTCCTTTTATTTAAAGGAAGCCACCTCTCTGAGGGTGCATCCGTGATTGTCGGTACTTTTAAATGAGAACTTGATCTTATCTGTTGCCCGAAGGCTGGACAGGACTTCGGGAAGTCTCTAGTTTGGCCTGTTTCTGGAAGCAGGGTCAGCGCTGAGTTCAGGCCAGGTTGCTCAGAGCTTTTGCTCATCTGGGTTTTGCGAGCATCTGAGGATGATGAATGCAGAGCTTCCCTGGGCCTCCCTTTCACTGCCTGACTGTCGTGAGGGAAAAGCTCCTATCTCCGAAGTGCTGGGTGAAGGGCTGTAATTGCTGCTTCGCTTTAGTGCCCGGTACAGCCCAGGACACTGTGGCCCCTCGTGCTTGTGCAGCCTCTATGGCTTTAGTAAAACTGCTTTCCATCGCTGGCGTAGAAAATATTTTTTTTTTTTCTGTGCCCAGCAAGGCTGCTTTGTGCCCTTGGGGTCACAACACAGACCGCTCCAAGCAGTGGCGCTGAGTCTGGGCGTCTTCGTGAAGGTTGTGGAAATGGTGAAAGGGAGTTTGCTACAGAGGTGCTGTCTGGACTGGGAATATGAGTTTTTTCCATGTGCAATACCAGGAAATGCTTTAAAAGGTTAATTCTGAGTCACGCATTTCTGTCCTTAGTTAGTACCATTTAAAAAAAAAAAAAAAAAAAATCTAAAAAGAGCCTTTTTGTTGAAGCGCACCAAGGCTGTGCAGCGTGAAAGGCAGCGCGCTCCCCCTCCTGGTGGGTTCTCTGAAGCTCCAGTTGAGGAAGTAGATGGGACTGGGGAAGAAAGGAGGGGCGTAAATGCGCAGGTACTGCAGACCTCCTGTTTTCTCCCCTGCTGTGGTGTGGGTGGTGTGTGTGTTTTTTTTTTAATTCTTCCCAAAACACTTGAATATATTGAGATTTGTATTCAAACTGAATTATAAAATACAACTGGAGTCACATTCTGTGTAAGAACCAAAGCCTGAGCTACAGTCATGTAATCTTTTTTAATTGATGCCATCTTGAAGAATATTCTTGCAAGCTCTTGGTGTCTACCTGTAGACTTTAAGTGTCTAAACCTCTCCTGTAAGCAGTATGTAGTCCAAGTGGAAGTTAAGTCTCCAATTTGTGCTTTCTCGTTAGATACCCATTATGGCTTCGTCATCAACACCGAAATATAATTCAAACTCTTTGGAGAACTCAATTAAAAGGGTGAGTGTAACATTTTTCATGTTTTTAAATTGAATGTTGCAGAAATCATCACCTTTCATTTGCATCCAAAACTGGGTATTTTTAGATGGTGCTTTTCTTGATTGTGAACATTTACATTTATTGCAAAAATTCAATAATAATCATGTTATGAAATCCATTTTAATATCTGTTGGTATTCTTGTTTTCTACATTAAAATTTTCCATAGCTTTGTTGCAATTTTGGCAAAGTTAGGCTATAGGAAAGTTATATTCTGCAGCTGACTTTTATGTAGTTGTGTGGCTGGCCCAGTTTTAAAATGTTGATCTGTAGGGGGAGTATTCACCTTAAAGCCAGCTAAAAGATCTATGTTTTGGGCTGCTGTGAGGCAAAGTAAAATGCCACTTTTGTGCCAGAGCAGATGCTAAAGGTTTAAATATTTTTAAAACAGGTCTTAAAAAAAAAACAAGTTTAACTTTAGTCCTTTTTAAAAAGTACTAGGCATGCTAAAATCACAAATAAGTAAATTGTGTGGTGGTTGTGAATGTATTCCTCAAGTGATTTCATTTGATTTGCTTTTCTGAGCAAACTTTTTTCTCAGGAAAATGCAATGGAAAATGGAATATGCAAAACTTTTCTAGAACTCGTGGTATATAAATTTAACTCCAATTTAATGCAACTTAATTATCCTGTAGGAAGGAGAGAAATTAAAACATGCTCACGTTTCAGCTCTGTTCGATGTTTAATATTTAATAAATGCAGTTTAGGAGAGTAGTTTTTTCTCCATTGATTTCATATGTCTATTTTTGCTGTGGACAAGCCTGGTTTTTCACATACTGACATTCCGTTTAAGATTGTTCTGTCTGGAACTTAAACAGTTGCAAGTAAAACATGTTCTACTGTTGTACCTCTTCCTCTTTAGACTCTAAAAGATGGAACTAATTGGGAACAAAACGAAGAAATACCTCGGCTGCCAGGAGAAACTAGAGTTACAGGTAGGCAGTTATACAATGCAGTGTATGTTGGAGTCTGGCATACATGTGTCTTACTGGACTATTTAATAATTTGGTATTGGGCAGAGCGGTAAGTTTTATTAAAAAAATCCACGTATTTCAAGTAATCCCTTCAGAAAATGTAAATTCTTTCACACACACATTCTCTGGTACAAAGAAATGCCAAGTCAAGATGTGTGATAATCCTGTGTACAGTAGCTAGTGTCTAGTGACAAGATTCCCTCAAACGTTTTGCAATTCAAAAGACAGTTCAGTGTGCCACACACTATGCCTTGATCTCTTGCACAGTAATGTGTAACTGTAGTCCAAACTGTAGCTATACTAGGTGCAATCTCATGCTTCCTTTACACAACATGACAGGCACTTAACCACTGTGCTCTTGGCAGCCTTGACATGTATTAATGCTGTAGCATGAGGAAGATTAATGTATGGTGAGCAGTGCTTCCTTCTTTAGTTGAGGCTTTTCCTGAAATGGAGCTTTCACTCATGGACGTTTGCTTTATAGAATGCAGCTGAAAGGCTGAAAAAATTGAAATGTAGTGATTATCTTCAGGATAGAGAGTTCTATTAAAAAAAAAAAAAAATTGCATCCTGAACTAATGCAAGAGAACTGGCTGCAGAGCACTAAAAGAAGTAATGATATCAACAGAAGATTGCATTTTTTTTTCTGGGATATTAAATGGTGCAGATCAGTAATCGCAGGGAGCATTTATGTTGTACTATGTCCCACCCTCCCACACATAGTGACAAGAATGAGAAGAAAGCAAATGTAACTGGGAAGACTACTGAAATCATGTGGGAGAGTTTAAGCAAGTTTAGTATTTGAAATGTCCACATTTTCTCAGTTCAAATGGACAAAACTCAATTTTATACTTTTTCCTTTCTTTCAGTTTGAGTGGTTCTTAAGCATGCAGTTAGCTTTATTTTACTGCTGCTTAATTGTTGTCCTTAAATCTGATTTTTTCTTTTCATAATGTTGAAGAAATGTTGTCTTCCTTTACAGACAAGGATGTAATTTATATGTGTCCATTCAATGGCCCTGTTAAAGGACGAGTGTACATCACGAACTACAGACTGTACCTAAGAAGTGTGGAAACGGTGAGCAATGTGCCCCTGATTACTTACATGGGATGAATTAATGCCCCCCCATCTTACTGCTGCATTTTATCTACTTTGTGGTTGGTTGGTTTGTTTCTTAGCTTATGCAGAAATATACTTTGGGAATTGCATGGGAGTGTTTTTACTTGAAATGGTCTGTGATATTTGTAATAGTACCTTAATTGTGTAATGACTGAATAGCACTTGTCCCTGTGCCACTGATAAATCCTTATAAAACGGAAATTCTTTAAAGTTGAATGTGCTTAATGAATAAATTTTGCCTTGTAAAACTACAGTTTAATCACTGATGAACTGATGATGCTTCTTTCTCATGGAGCTTCTTGATAGCTATTCCATTTACACTTATTCTGTGATTGGTCAAGGGCAATAAGGAGGGATAATCACAATAGCTTTTCAAATACAAATAGTTTTAAGTGATTATTGGTAAAGCAAGATTCTGATGGGGGTTTGGGGGAATAGTATTTGATAAGCTGTGGTATGAAAGAATAAAATGAACTATTGACGCTTTAATATGCTAAAAGAAAAAAAAAAGGGGGGTGTTAAGATTACTGAATGAAGAATCTTTCTGGTCGCAACTGACTCTTAAACTAATCTCCCCTTTTAATTTTGTTCTGCTTTATTCTGTATATCAATAAAGTGAGTGAAGGAGGTCAGAAGTATGATGTAGTATTCATCGTCTTCTAGGGTGCTTTCACCTTTTTTTATCCACCAGCTGTCTTTTGGCATAAAACATTAGTTGTTTGGTGCATGTAAAACTGTTCAAATCTGCAGAGCACAAACTTCTTTGACATGTTGAGAGGGAAGACTCAGTCAAACCCAGAAACACTCCTTTGTTTCCTGTGTTTTCATGTCAGCTTTCTATTGTAGAATACATAAGAGCAATTTATCAGAGTTCCTGTTCAGATTAACCCTTTCCTTGCCTGAATTTTCCTTGCAGGACCCAGTTGTGGTGTTGAATGTTCCTTTGGGTGTGATTTCAAGGATTGAAAAAATGGGAGGTGCCTCAAGCAGAGGAGAGAATTCTTATGGATTAGATATAACGTGTAAAGTAAGACTTTGCTTTAATTCAATAGAAGACAATATATGTGCTCCTTTTCTCACTGCTCACCCATTTGTAAGAATGAAAAACTATGTATTCCTCACAGCTGAATTTGAAAAGAACCCTTTCGGAACTGGAAGGGAAATGCCTTTTGCACGAAGGGCTGCTTACCATCGTCTCTGCAAGTGTTCAGAGAAGGACTGATCTTTCCCTAATGGATGAATGGCAGGTTATTCTGCACAGTAGCCTGGTTTAACTGGGCTGGGGAAAAGTAAACTGGCATTATTCCTGCACTGCTATATTTATTTTATTGGTTGTGAAGAAATTTTATTGTTTTTATAAACCTTAAAACTTTGAAGAGCCATCCAGTGCTTAAGGGAGTCAGGAGCTTTTGCAAGCTATAAAGGTAGTAAAAAGTTAATGTCACCTCTGTCTTATTTTCTTTTAGTCTAAGAAAAAAAAATGTGATGGAAAAAAATAGTTATGGGGGGAGTTCCCGTTGAATAATCCAGGGTCCTACCTTTGACTCTTTAATGGCATATATATGCAGAGTCTGTTTATTCTCAGTAGTTAATGTGCACATTTTCCCTAGCTATTTTCTCTTTACTAACTTCAGAAAAAAAAGTCAGATATAGTCTAGTCAGACTATATATATAGTCTAGTCATTATTAGCAAAGTTTCACTTTGGAAACAGGGAGTAACTCCCATCCCACAATCGTTCAATAGGCCATGGAACTTTAGCAAATAAGGTAGTCGCTTTTGATGACTAAATATCAAAGCAATGTAACTGTATTTTCACTACACAGTGTGTGAAGCAGCTATTTGTAAAGTCATAAGCTCCCTTCTATTTTATGGAATAGGAAGATAAAACTGAACATTCACAATGTTTCAAGTATGTTGCAAGCAGATGCTAAATTATGTTTAGTGTATAAAAGAGCATTTATACATCAAATAAAAGTACTTTACTGCTTTGCTGCTTTTAAAAGATGATGTCTTTGTTTTAGGATATGAGAAACTTAAGGTTTGCATTAAAACAAGAAGGGCACAGTAGAAGAGATATATTTGAAGTCCTCACAAAACATGCTTTTCCCCAGTCACATAACTTGGTAAGTTGTCATTTATTATGGATTTGTCTTAATGCAGAATTCCTGCCTAATAGCTTTAGCTACTTGACTTACTAGCAGAGAGCATGGCTGACTGACAAGAGTAACCCCAGAATCTAGCTTCCATATAAACTGTAGAGAACTAGTGTTTCTATTTTATAGGTTTAGAATACTTTTGTCTCTGTATTTGTAAAATTACTGATGTTATATGCTGTTCTTAATGCACACTAAGCATCCTCTGAACTGTACAGCTTGCTTTCTTTCCTGAAAAACAATAGACGGTTATATTCCCTAATCAGGGTAATAAAATAGTATTGCATAGTTTGATTTCTCGAAGGCATTAAAACCTTTGCGCGATCTCCAAGGCAATTATAAATGTGAAACACTAAGAGTTTTACTTCAGGACGAGTAGATATTGTAAGCCACCTGATGTTTTATGGACAGTTATTGATGAATAATATAGCTAGTAGATAATAATATAATGAATTTACACAGACTTATTGCAGGTAAAAGCGCCTTAGGGAAGGAGCAGGGCAACAAACAAACTTAGGTGACAGTTATCTTTTGTTGCTTTGCTGGAATCAGTATGTAGAACTGGATGAGTCACTTTGGCATATATTTACTAAGTGCTTTATGTTGTCTTCTGTAAAATTAACTTTTTATTGTGTTGCATTTAAGCTAACTGTATGAGTACTTTTTCACGAAATATTGGAGGTTTGTGCTTTGAATTTGAACTTTGTTTACAGAATTTGACTACATGAAGTTGCAGATATATATATATAAATATAGGCTATGCTTTGTAAACTTTTTTTTTTCTTGGCATTCTATATTCAGATAGTCTGTAGAATGGAAGAATAAGGAAAAGTAAGTGTCTTTGTGGGAATATCTTGTAGCGTTGATGAATAGCTCTTACAAAATGAAACTGAGATTTTTAGGTGAGTATACGTGAATACTTATAGTTGGGTAGGTCCCAGCAGTTGTACTTGCAAGTAAAGAAAACTTTGGGAGAAGAAAGTGCAAGTCTCATTCTAGGTATTTTTATAGGGAGATTCCACCACTCCTCTGGGTTATCTCTTCCAAAGCTCAATTGTTCTCAGCTGAAGAATTTTCTTTCTAATATCCAGATGGAGTTTCCCCTGAGCAACTTGTCTATTACCCCTTGTCCTGTCTCTGGGCATCTTTGTGAGGGTAGTGTCACCATTTTCTCTGTAATTACAAGACTGAATAGAGCCCCCTCAGCCTTCTCAAGAATAAAGAAATTAATTGCTATTCTGATAACATTTGATAACAGAATGTTTTGGCAGAACCCTGTTGTTTGATGCTTGGCTCAGAAAAGGATTTGGAAGAAAACTGTGTGGAAATGATTTACCGAGAGGAAAAGAACAGAGCTTGACCAAAGAGAAGGTGGAAGAGTCTTCTAAGTACTAGATAGTTCGGAGGGAGGAATTATATGTGCTGAAGAATATTACTGGTATTGAATCGAATGAGTAAAACTGGACATTTGGAATGATAATATAAAGGAAGCTACCTAAATAAAGCAAGCTTAGGAATAGTTTTCCAGAGTAAAATGAGGTGAAGAAATAAAATTTCAAGATAAAAAATTATAAACTTACAGAAGGAAAACAAATCAGTAGTAATAGCCTGCAGCTGAATGATTTTTCTGTCCCATGTGAGGGACTTGAAAGGAGTCTTCATTTTTTCCATTTCATATATTGATGCACTGAATCTTTCTTGCAGACATGAGAATGTGGTCAGTAACTTTGCTACATGAAAATATTTCATTTTTAAAAGAAATATGAAGCTTTATCCTCAGTCTCCATGCTTCTGAAACTGTGATTAGTGACTTCAATAAGCTGTGAGATAGCAGGGAATGTAGCATGGGTCATTACTTTGGTTTAAATAATGGTCTTTGCTGTGCTAAGTGAATTATGAAACAAATTCTTGCTCTTAAATATAAATTCTTTCATATTGGGAATTTAGAAATAGACACCAATTTCTGATTTAAAATTTCAGATTTTTGGGGGGATGTATTTTGGCTTGTCCTACAGATTATAGTTTTGAACATATATTGTAGATGTTTTGGGTCTGCTATTCTTTAAATCCATTTTGTTAGACTTTCTTATCACTTTGTTGTCATGACCATTTTTTGAAGTACTTTAACGATGGTAGTAAATGACCTGTTTTCACTTCCATTTGTTATGCATTCAAATTTATAGGTGGTAGTTAAAGCAGACTGTTGAACTTGAGTAATAAGCAGTTTACCTGGCTAAATTCCACTCAATGCAATCCCTTCAATATGTCCTTTAAGAATAATTACTGAATATATTTTTCTTTACAACGAACAACTTAAAAGAGCAGTTGTCTCAGATGGAAAATAACAATTTATCGCTTCAGCTTCTTTTCATTATGCTTGTGTCTTTGGCAGCCTAAGTTGTTAGATGTAGGGACACATTTCTGTTTTCTTAATTTGAGGGAAGCTAAATACTATTGAAGAAGTTGTTCACAATAGGTTTTAGGTTGAAACATCTGGCCCAAAAAGACTCAGTGTCCCCTTTGTGTATCCCACCAAACTCTTCATTCTGTTTTCCAGGTTAAATGGAAAGTTACATCATTTCCATACTGCGTGGCAACCCACACTTAATGCCACTGTTCACTAAAAAAAGGCAGAACCCTCTTAAATTACAGCTTCGGACAATGTAGCAGAAGTGGCCTGTTTGTCTTGACTAAATTGGTAATTAGTATTGTGCTTAGTCTTCACTCCAATCATGATATCACCAGCTTTGGGCATGTGTGAAGTTTTATTTCATAAATTGGCGCCTTTAAATATTTAAAATTTCTTTTGAAGTGCTTTAAATTTTAGAATTCACCTGCAGAGGTTTGCATGCCTAAATGTGGACAAATTAGGTTATAATTGAATTGTAAGTGTCCTTTGTGGGATTGTTTTACAGTGTCTAACCCAATTACAGAGCTGGAAATAACATGGTGAGGAAATGTGAACTTATTAGGCTTTGTCATGAAGTGCAGTGTTTGTCTAGTGATGGTTGTGAGTAATGTGTAGAATAGTACATGTTCTGCTTTCTTTTGCACATTTTAAATCTTTTAGGGCTCGTTATTGCATAGCCTGGAATACTTTGAATGCAGTGCTGTATAAAGACTGTGCAGTGGCTTCATGTGATGGCTGGGTGAAGATGGGACCTCTGCTTCTAAAATGCTGAGCTCTTGTTTTTCTCTGTCCTCCCTCTTGCAGCCTTCAGCCATGTGGTTGTTTCCTCCTCCTATGACAAACTGAATGTTATATAATCACAAAAAGTAAGCCAGTGCTGCTCACTAGCCCAGCACAGAATATTGTCGTCTTGAGTTAGTCTTGTGCTGTTTTTAATGCATTGAGTAGACTTGATTTGAAATCAGTGTATATCAAAATGGGGATTTGCCAGGGGAAGGTGCAAAAGGGAGCAGGCTGGAGAGAATTGATGGGGGCAGCCCCTTTTTGTAAGTGCTGAGCTGGTCACTTTGATCAAACCACATTGTGGAACTGCAGCCTTGCTCTTCAGCTGGTTTGGCAGCACTGATGCTTATGCAGCTGCAGTGGCAAGATGGTACAGGACAGCGAGGGTTTAGGCTGATATTTAGCTGACACAGAACCTTATCTTTAAAGCTACTCCCAAGCAAGAATTTTTTCAAGGGTACCTTGCTTCTCTCTTCATCTCATTTTCAGACAAATAGGAGATGAATACATCCTGAAATAATGTTTCTAAATGGAGTGTATTGTTCCTTTTTATTTCCAAGGATTTTATCCCTCACTTTCCCAATACGTATTGTCTGGGAACCTATAAAAAATCCCAAATCTGTTCTCAGCTTCTCCTCAGTGCCTCAGCATTGTGCTTTGTGCTTGCTTCTATGGATTTGCTCTTGGTGCTCATCACTTTGAGCACAGGTCAGGTTCAGATCTCCCTGAATCACTTGCGTCATGTAAAATCTGATAGCTCGCCTGACTGACACCTTGGTTGATAGAGCACAGACAGCTGCTGTGTCCAACCTGCTTTTGCATTTGCAAGCTTGAGCTAGGTGGAAGAAAATCTTTGCTGTGACAGTGTAAAACCACATAGATGTTTAGTAGCCTCACAAAAGATGTGATATATTTAGCCTCCTTGGTCTAGTTTCTGCACAGCAGCTGCCTCACTTCCTGATCTTGAAATGACATGTCATTTGTAATAATATTCACCACCATAATACACAATACATTTGTTTCTAGCAGTGCAGGAAACAGTTCAGATGCACTGGTAACCATACTGACTTCCACCTTCCCCACCCTCACTCACCCTAGTCTGAGGATTTAAAATACAAGAAAATCAGATTATGGTGATGTTGCTATTGGATTTGCAAAGATGACTGACAGCAGTGAAGTCTGGCACAGGTGCCCATCTGAAGCAGTGCTTGGTTTTGCAAATGTTCTTGTGACTTGAAGTTTTCTTCCAAATGACTTTCATCAGTCACAACAGAGTAATTGTGGAAGGTTACCATGTTCAGAAGTGATCAGACGTTAATTATGTAAATATTGCAGTGTCTGATCTTAGTTTCCAGATAAGACATTTGTAACTCGCTCTTGCAGTAGTGGCATATTAAAGCCAACTTTATTTTTAAACACACTGGGAAACTGACAGCTTTTCACTGACTAAAAGCTTAGTTATTTATACTGTATGAGAACCATAAATCAGTAAGAAGTAGAGAAAACAATTGGCTCTGCCAATTTTTTTAACACTTTCTTGTTTTGCTGCTTTTTTAATCTTGTATAAAGATTGGTGGAGTATTTACTAAAATGTATGTATTTGTTAGGTGTTTATGAATATATAGAATTATATTCAAATAATAATTAGATAAATAGAGTAAAAATAAAACTATTCTAAATACTAACATAACTATTTAAATATATTACTTGCCAGACTGTGCTATCAGATCACAACTGCTCTTATATAACTCAGAAATATTGTGTTTTGAGCATCCAACATAATGCATGCTGATTTTTATATATAAAATAGTGGAAATAAATATTAAAGGCAAGTATGTCATCTGTGGGAGGACTGAAGAAGAGATGTGAAATTTTGGGTTGGCACCTGCGCAGAAGAAAACAGAAAATTACACAGTAAAGCATAAAAAGTATACCAAAAGTGTTGAAGGCTTTTAAGTTCATTTTCTTCTACTTTTTAGCCTATGGCCCTATAGTGAAATTGGTGCTTTCATCCTATGCACAGAGATTTTAATTTAAAAATTCTTTTATTTGCTTGAAGTCCTAAATGACTTGATTCAGTGTGACTGAATCTGGAATTGGTGGGATAAGAGGAGATTGTTCTGTCGTCATAATAATCTACAAAAAAAAAAAGAAAATCTTTCCCTTACTTCCCAGGCTGTTACACTGTGTTTGAGCTGATTGAAACAAGGGCTGCCTGGTTTGAAAAGGCTGTCCCGTGTTGCCAGCATCTGGTTGTACAACAGTTGCATGCCCAGTGTCCAGCTGGAGCACAGCAGGAGTCGGTGGACTTCAGTCAGATGTTAGGACTGATCATGGTGTGCAGGACAGCCAGCTCAGTAGCACTGGAAGTGACGGCAGAGCATCTTGCTTTGAGTCCGGGATGTGAGATGATCTGGGTTTAGTCAAATACCATGGATTCTGGCTAGTTAGGAGGAAGGCTGTCGGCTCAGACTGGCTGTCTGCAACTAGTTCCCTGAGCAGGTTGTCTGTACTGAACTTAGTGCTGCTACTGATTCTCTGTCTCAGCCTGCTAACCCAGAGCTGGCCTGGGTGCCTGTACAAGCCGGGTGTGTTTTGATAAGTGTGTGTTCAGAGTTTGAACAAACCCATTACCTTCTACTTCATGCAGGTTTGTTCTGAACCTCAGTGTGTGTGTGTGGAGGCTGCTTCTCTTCAAATTTCTAGCTATTTCTCTCATTTGGACACATCTACCAGCTCCAGTTTATTCCTGGGAAAGTAGGCTGAGCAGCAGGAGCTGCAGTCATTTTATTGGGGGAAAGGAATGAAAGTGTGGTGGGAAGTTAAAAAGTGTGTGGAGCAACCAGAGTGGAGGCTACGATGGAGGCTTGCAGTATTTGAAGTGTTGCTGAGGAAGACAGAGGATTGAGCAGGGAAGTGGCAGAGATTTGAAGGGAAGGAAAGGTGTGAAGGCGGAACTGGCTAAGCTGTTGTACGTTGGCATTTGAAAGGCTTGTCTGTGGTGATGCTGCACTGAGAAGTCAGCAGGGGATGGTCTCTTTGCAGAGGCATGAAGTTCCTGCACAGACTGCATAGTTTGCTTCTGACCTTCCTCTTTCCACCACACCCTGGAGGATATAAGTATAGGCCTAGGTGGCCTATGCTAAATGTCTATAGAACATTTTTTTTCTAAAGTATCCTAAGCTCTCATGTCAAGTGATAATGAAAATGTAAACAGAATGTGTTTTAAGTGGCAAACTTTGGTCCATTTGTTTGTCGCACTGCAAAATGGCATTCAGAGTATGCACTGAAAAGACTACGTGCATCCGAAAGCCTCAATAATGCCAAGTTAATCAAAGCACACAAGTGCATAAATAGCAACTGTTTAATATGTACTCTTGGATAATTTAGGATATATGTAGAAGTATGTGGCTAATTAGTGAGGATATGCGGCTTACCTGCACTATAACAAACTCTTCTTAGATCTAATATATTTGTCATATGATTATGTTCTTTACAATAGAGCTTGTCAGTTTGGTACATCATAATAATAAAATATCCAATTCAACAAATAATACAGTATTTTACAGGAATTACTTCATATTTCTCAATATTTTACCTTACAGTAAATAAACGTAAGGTACAAATGCATGCTAAATATGGCTTGTGCAGACAGAAGCAAGAAAATAATTTTTCCTAATATGTTTCTTATGTTTGCTTAAGTAGAAGATTCTTAGCATTAAAATGGCTATAAATGTGGGTTGGTGGTTATACTGAAGTTGCCCAGTAATTTGACATTAAAAGGAGCAGAAGAAGTATAAATAGATGTTGAATATTTAAAATGTGCTTTCTTCTACTCTGATTCTTCTGTGCCATGTTAGAGTATGAAGAAAGGAAATTACATGTTCATCTAAGGCGCTGCTTACGTGGAGATGAGAATATGAAAAACTTAGATTAAGAAATTACTTCAAATTTTAATGTACAAAAGCATTCCAGAATTGTCAGACTGGAGAAAGCATTTTGCTCTTTATGTATAGCAGAATATTTTTGCTGTGAGAACGAGGCCCAAGGTGGGCTGGGGATGTTTGCCCTGTTTTATACTTCAGCACTGACATCTGTACTAAGGTCCAACCCTCTTCCCAGAATATTTATTCCTTGAAAAAAACAAGCCTTAAGTGAAGGGCAAATGCAGGGGGTGTGTACTTTTTGCAACAAGTAAAGCTTTCAGTGTTAATCAAAGTGTACTTTGATTATGCGTACAAAATGTACATACGCAGTGTGTGTATTTCTGTTGTTGAATTTGTTGCAACTTGATCAACCCTTTGAGAAGAAAATGGTCATTTTTAGTCCTCAGATTATAAATACTGTTCTTTTACCAATAATACACTAAGTGGTTTAAGTGAATGTTGGAATTCTTAGACTTCATTCAAAAATTCCCTTCCAGAACTGCTCAGATAAAAATCCTAGCCCAAGATTTGTTCCATATGTTCTCACATTGATTATAGTGTTCTGTTATTTTTGGACCATAGCAAATTTTGCTGATTATTCCATGCTAATCAAGTTATCTAGAGAAAACTTGCATTACGTGGAATGTTAGTATTACTGGCGGAACTAGATTATCAGATCTAGTAATTGTGAATTCTGTGATTCTGGAAGTGTTTGTAGCAGATTTGAGAAAGCAACATCTGAATGAAGACTGCCCATGCATGATAGGGCATCTCTTCCACGGGCATAAATAAAATTAACTCTTTTTTTTATTACTTTATTTTTTTTAGAAGATGAAAACAAAATATGCTTTTTTATCTGCTCTTATTGTGGGTTATTTTCTTGGTAAAATATCTGTCTCCATTTTGAAGCAGCACCTTTTTTTTAATCTGCAAAATTTATTCTAATGAAAAGCTATCACAGGGCACTGTAAATTTACATATTTTACATATCAGGGATTAAGCAGAGTCATCTCTGCAAGGAAACTTCCTTTACGTTAAAACTTAAACAACGTACTCCTGCCTTTGAGACATCCTTTAAGAGATCTGTTAAGATTCTAGTACTCCTGCTTACTCCTGTTTTAAGATTTTTCTCTTCCTCTCTTTAGTTCTTTAGTGAATTCTTAACATAGTTACTCTTTGGGATACAGGAAATTCCTGGGGGAAGGGAGGTTGCATGTAGCTGTGTACTAATAGTTCAGCAAATGAGCTGCATCTGCTGCTTTAGATGGTGACCTTCCTGATTTGCTGTATTCTGTCATTGTTGCAGTTTCTCTGCTTCTGATACATGCATCCATTTAAAAATGAAAGATTTTTTTTCTGATATAGAAAGCCTTTTCGTAACTCCCTTCACCCTCACTTGATTGTAGGCTACTTGGTGGAGAGTTGCGATTAGTTTACACTGAAGGCCTGTGCCTTAAAAAAAGGAATGGGGAGTCTGAAGGCATAGCCAGGGAATGCTTTGTGTACATTAGAAATTTAACAGTACCTGTACTTGTTATTAAATGCTGATTTAAATTAGAAATCTGTCTACCAAATGTAATAGGATAATGTACCTTGTATGTGTAGTAACTTCAAATTAACTGTGAGTTATATAATAGGACTTAACTAAAATTTGTTTGAAAAGAGAAGTAGAGCCAAACTAAAAGAGATGAGGAAGTTTTTAGGAATTCTGGGTGAGGATTCTGTATTGCATATAAGTCTCAACACTGGACAACAAAACAATAGAAGTAGATAGTGTAACCCATCAACATCATATTTTGTTTCACTTTCGCTGACAGTTTGATACTCAGTTTTGGAGTAAATCGGGTTTTTGTCAGTGAGAATAAATTGGACAAGGGGTGCACAGCTCCTTCTAGTTGTAATGAATAGCAATTAAAACTTAAAGTTTCTATTTAGCATTGAATATTTTGCATAATATCAGAAGCTATAGCTACTGATGAGCTATTGATGAGATGCTGTACATTTGGGGAGGAAACAAAGTATGGAGAATAAACCAATAAAGCCATTTTATAACACTTCAACTTCCTGACAACTCCCACAACATTTTAAACTTTCTGACTTTTATGTTTTTATCACTTTGTTTTAAAAGTTGACTCATTTTCAGTATTCGACTATCATATCTGTATTGTTCATTATATTTTGTTCATTTTTTGTGCTCTTCCCTGTCAGATTTAAATGGGATAGGCAGGGGTTGGCAGGAGAGAGACACTTGTTTGGTTGCAGCTATTGGGGCATAATTGGTGATGAACCCTCATGGTTTGGAGTTTGGTGTAATAAGTTCTTTTTGCTTTCTATAGCCTTTTTTTGCTTTTGCAAATGAAGAAAAGTTTTCTGAAAATGGATGGATGGTGTATAATCCCATGTGTGAATACAGGAGACAAGTAAGTTATTCAAGCTACAGTTGCTTGGTGTTTTCGTATCTGAAAGCTTTGCCATTATAGTTTAAATATTTAACTTATCAGCTCTTTGTGGAGAAAACTGAGAAATGGAGAAAATAGAAATGCAAGATTAAAGAAAAACAAGGTAAAAAAAACAAACATGGAACATTTAAGTTAGGAAATGAGAATGTCACAGGAAGTTAGTCTTCTGTTCTTTGAGAGAAGTTATTAATACCTTTCAGACTGTACAGCTATTAAGCAGGGAGGAGGAAGAATGTGACAAATACATAATTGAAGTATCCTAAATATAAAGTTGATAGTCTGATTCTTTCACAAGTTTTTTTTTTAAAAAGCTTATTATATAAGTAATTACTATAAAGAGATGTTGTTTCTATGCCTATCAGTCTTCCACCTTGATCTTTCAACAGTTGAGGAAAAGTTAGTGAAATAGGATGAAGATCTGCAATCTTTACTGTACTTTAAACATTTTAAAATATTAAAAATATATCTAATACAAAAAAAAGTGAAAAATAACAACTTTCTTGGATTTTTTTCTCCATAATTCTTAATGAACTAAGGTGTATCCAGACTTCCACATAATCTGTTTGGTTCAAGGTTTTAGGGGCCCAAGAACCCCCAAAAAAGTAAATACACCCACCCAAACCCCACTAAGTGTGTGGAGAGCTTTTAACCTGGTTTTAAACTTGGGATGATATCAGACTGCAAGGAAGAAAAGGTTATGGTCAGGTGGTCAGGCTTCCTCTCAGGAGGGGAAAACAATTTTCTTACCTTGGTCTGAGGGTTAAAGAAACATCTGCTAGTTTCTAAACTTGCAATGTAAACACAGTTCCGCATAAGGAAGTGGATTTGGTCTAACTGCATAGCTGTTGTGTATCAGCAAAGCGCTGCTTTGCGTGATCTTGTCATCATTTTTCCTTCTATTGTTTTGAATCATCATTACTTTAGCTAGTTAGGCTAAATTGGTAGGTTGTTGCCACCATGTGGTCGTAATACCATGTTAAATTCAGGAACAGAGTTCAGTGTGTTCTTGGCTGTACGAATTGAACAGCTTTTTGCTGCATTTTAGGGCCTGCCTAATGAACGGTGGCGAGTGACTTTCATTAACGAGCACTATGGACTGTGTGACACATATCCATCGCTTTTAGTAGTGCCATATAATGCAACAGACGATGACCTCAAGAAAGTGGCTGCCTTTAGATCCCGAAATAGAATCCCTGTGAGTATTGCATAATAAAACTTGCCTTGCTGTGGAAGTAGTTTGAAGTGTGCATAGAAACCACGCTCCGTTGAACACAACGCAGTGCTTTTCTGGATTTCGTTACAACAAAATAGGTTGAACAAGCTGATTCTACTGCTCAAAACTAGTATGAGGGCCAAGCCTTGTTGTTTCCTCTACAACAATCTCCCTTTCTGACTTTGATTTTAACTTTCCTTTTCTCATAACAACTGCTAGCACTGCAGATTCCTCTTTCTTAATGGGGTATGAGTTTTAGGCTGTCATCTGTGGTAGTTTGTTGACTTAACTGTTATTCCCACGGTCAGTCCTAAAACAAAACCTCCTGCATAGACTATGTACTGAATTCTTTGTGTGTGTGTGTGCTATAAAATATTAAATAGTGTTGGATTTAAGATAAATCCTTGTAACTTTTTTGGGTGTGTCCCTGCTATAGCTAGAATTCCTTGAGATATCTCTGTGTAGCAGCTCTGGAAATAAACTCTTTATAGCACTGTGTAAAACACTAATTTCTAGTACAGTACAAACCATTTTTAATCAATTTTAACTCAACAAACTTGAAAGAGGTGGTTGTTTCTTAGCCAGTGTCAGGAAGTGTCTCGATTCTCAAATACTTTCAAACAAATGTGATAATAAATACCTGCTAGATTTTATTTACTGAGAAGGTAGATTTATTATGCATTTACATGCCCATGTTTATCACCTGGGTGCATCTTCTCCACCTATATGGCATGGCTTTTATATGGTCTGTACAGTGTGAATCAACTCCTTAGTAATAATAATTTTACTCTTGTCAGGAAATAACCAATCATTGGCCATCATGCAAACTGACAGCTCTGGTTTATAGATGCACAGCCAAGGATCTGTTTCAATAGTGAACACTTCTTGAAGACTTTTTTGAAGTCTGACACAATTTTATCAATTGCTGAGAATCTGCTTTCTTAAGAGTTTATCAGAATAAAGCTGGATTTTTTTTTGGACTACATTTTGGGGGGATGCTTTATAATTTCTTGTGCTTTTATCTGTTTCCTGGGCTGCACGCTATGTCATGCTGTGGTCATTCCCCTCTAAGAAAAACAAAAAAGACAGCATGCACTCTGCTCCACTAGCTACTGTTTGTAAAGAGGACTGGAAAACAAAAAACATTTCTAAGTGAAGAAGAGAATTAGACTGCTGTAGGAAGGTTCAATTTTAATTCTTTATCCGAAAAAGGAGAAGGTTATCCTGTTCAATCAGAATGTCTTAGTTCCTATGATCTATTCGTTCTTCTGAGTTGTTTCTTAGTTTTGGCAGGCATTGCTGTGTTTATTTGCAGATTGCTTTTTCACAATTACTTGTACAACCTGAGACGCAGAGAAACTATTAAAATATACTAGATCATGTAAGCACATATGACTTCAATGAATAGCATATGTAAGAGAATGAAATCTTTTTAAGATACTAATAAATTCTATGGGGCTAAATGGGAATAAGTTGAGATGTCGGAATTCTTTTGAAGAAAAAAAGTCTTAATTTCCGTATTTTAAATAATGTATATTTAAACCTTAATGTATGGCTTTAAACAAACTATTTCTTGATAATTTTCTTGGCACCTAACTAGGTTCTGTCATGGATTCATCCAGAGAATCAAGCTGTTATTATGCGCTGCAGTCAGCCCCTCGTTGGCATGAGTGGCAAGCGGAATAAAGATGATGAAAGATATCTTGATATCATCAGGGAGGCTAATGGGCAGATCTCAAAACTGACCATCTATGATGCTAGGCCCAATGTCAATGCAGTCGCCAACAAGGTAAGCGTTTTTGGTAGTTGTGTTCGGCAACTCAGTACAAGCCCCAACTCTCCTTCGTATTTAGGCAGATTCTATTCTGGAGAGCCTATGTATGTAAAGCAATGTTCACTGGTAGGCATCCTTAGTTTGGTTCTTCCATTCATGTTACACAAACTATTTCAGACCTAGCCAAGTCTGAGGAAGAGGCGAGGTAAGTGAGAGAAAATATTTAGTTTTGTGGGCTTGCACTGTAGAGAGCATTTTGGGCAGAAACTTGGATATCTAGATATGTATTCTTCCCTAGGAGTCTACAAATATAGTAAATATAGTAAAAGACTAGATATTTAATCTCAAAGACTATCTGTGCCAGTCTGCTGCCAAAATGTGTTAATTTCTTTTTTCTTTTTAGTGTTAGTAGAACTAGACTAGCTGGGTCAGCATGAATAACTTTATGCCATCTCCTATGCTTAATGTACGTTGCTCTTTTGGACAAAATACAACCCCAAGTACTTGTTTTATTCAAATATTTGCAACTCAAGCTTGTTTCTGAGACTTTAAATAAGCAAATGAAATTTTAGTTGGTCTATATAAAAGTTTCCAATCCCTTCTACCTCAGAAGTGCTACTACAACAGCCTATATATCACTAAAGCTAATTTCAGGTCTCTCTTTTTTTAGGCAACTGGTGGAGGATATGAAAGTGAAGATGCATATCCCAACGCAGAACTCTTCTTCTTGGACATTCATAATATTCATGTCATGCGGGAATCTTTAAAGAAGTTGAAAGACATTGTTTATCCTAATGTGGAAGAATCACACTGGTTGTCTAGTCTGGAATCCACCCATTGGCTAGAACATATAAAGGTAGGTTTTGTTTTTTTTTTTTTTATTTCATTGAAGTGACGCTCATTTAAATGTGATACATCAGACTTGCTTTCTTCATTAGATTTTGAGATTGTGAAAATATCACAATATATGATGGTGAATACCTCATGGACTGCAAATTAGTGTTACTGATATCACACAATACACCCAAAAAAAAAAAAAAAATTAGTTCTGGAGTGTATTAAGAGATATCATTAGTTAGCAACAGTAGGTGGAATTTAACATTTTTTTCTACCTGTTTCTACCTATTTTCAAGTATCAATATTTAAGATAGAAATGCTTTGTTAGTATGTGTGTGAGAACTGTTAATTTATTTTGTGTTCTAGCGATATAGGAGCATGGAAAACTCATATTTTGCAGAATCAGTAGTTGGTAGCATTTATGTCAATTTACATTGTTTAGGTTTGTTCTTGTAGATTTAGTAAATTTATTTGTAAGTTTGAACTTGTAGTACAAGCAAAAGACTTAAATTGTACTTCAGCAATATTTTTACTAGTTTATCTTTGAACCTTTTAACTCCGGTATATCTGTACAAGGGTGTTAAAGTATTAGGTAATGAGTCTTATTTGAAATGCCGATTTTAAGTTAATGTTTATAAAATAAGTTAATGTTTCTAAAATATATCAGAAGGCTGCTACTTCCTTTTCTGAGCAACTCAGGTGTTTCAAAGAAAGGAGCAGGAAGAAATACATAAGCTTGGAGGGTATTTTCTATGGTAAATCCTGTCTGTCTTTAAAAGAAAAGAAGCTTATATTCAGTTTATCAAGATTACTGTTTTCTGTCCCATTTTATAAGAATTTGCTGTGAGATGAATTTGCTCTCCCTAAGGGATTAGGGAACCAATCTGCTTCTCCATTTTTACTGAAGAACTTCTCTCTTAGAAATTCTTTTGCATTTAATTATTACTAATAAAGGACTAAGATCAATTTATTTTTGTTACAATAACACTAATCTTTTTGCTTATTTGATGTCCTTTCCTCTTTGTTAGCTGGTTTTAACAGGAGCTATTCAAGTGGCAGACAAGGTGTCCTCTGGAAGGAGCTCTGTGCTAGTTCACTGCAGCGATGGTTGGGACCGGACGGCACAGCTCACATCGCTGGCCATGCTGATGCTAGACAGCTACTACAGAACCATTGAAGGTTTTGAAGTCCTTGTGCAAAAGGAGTGGATAAGCTTTGGACACAAGTTTGCATCGGTGAGAATGAGCATACGATTGCTAGGACTGTGCAACTTCAGATGCTTAGACGGTTAAGTGAAAGATAGGTTACAAGTCCTTAATATATCTCCCTCATGGGAATTTTGTGTAAAGGAAAGAAGTTAGTTTGCTCCAATTGAGAATCACCTTTGAAGTTGTGTTCACATCCTATTAAGTGGCAGTTAATGTCTTTCCTGAGCTTCAGTTCTCAAACAACTATTCCAAGGGACGAAGTAGGAAATCTACATGAGGGCCTGGGGAGGCAGGTTGTCTTTCGAGGGAGTTTGTGCTGTGGTGTGCTGATACACAGCATAATTTGGGAGTTTTACAGCACTGGATTTAATGCTGACCTTTGTAACCCTCAGTGAGAAGCTTCCACATCTTCAGTGGATGTTATTTGTACCATTGTTCTAGACCAATGTCTAGAACATTCTAGAGATACTACTTAATATTTCCCCAAACAGAAAAAGAGGCTATCTGATAAAATCAAGAAATGGAAGACACAAAAATGATTCAGATGGTTTTATAAAAGTAAAATAGAGCATGAAATACGTGCATAGGTAAGTTGGTATGTAGAGGGGTGTGTGTGTGTGTATATATATATGGGGGCAGTTAATCACCTTGAGCTTTTTTCTAGGCGTCTTTTGGAATAGTTTCGCTGTGCTTGTTTGCATCTGAATCTCTTTTGGTGTGGTAACTAATTTTGAAATCAGAAGTTTGGATTGCTCTATTAGAGAAGCCTTAAATAAGAAACAATGTCTACTGGCCATAAACCCACTGTTGTGAGTAACAGAAGGCTTTATTGCTCCATTTCAGAGAATAGGCCATGGTGATAAAAATCATGCTGATGCAGACAGATCACCCATCTTTCTCCAGTATATTGACTGTGTGTGGCAGATGTCTAAGCAGGTAGGTTATAACATTCTTCAGCAGGTAATATTAGGGGACAGTGACTTCAAAACCTGAACCTTTATAAATAAAAGTATGTTGCCAGAGGAAAGCGTACCTGTCTGTCTGCTCTGACACCTTAATCAGAAGTAGCGCTTCTTAAGCATGCTATGCTTCGTTATTTCATTCAGCATATGTGAGGATGAGTATGTTCTAGATATGTGCTTCTCTAATGATTGTACAGGTGTGGCCCAGCAAAATACCTTCACAGGAATTGTGACTGAGCTTCTTAGGCTGTGTTTCATTTCATTTTAGTGAAGCTTTTCCTTGAAGTACGTAAGCAAGTTCTGTTTTGTCAGCCTTTGAGAAGGAAAATTGGGAGCTGTTAAGTGCTGAGAGTTAAACATACTGTTTCAGAAAGTAACCAGACAGTAGCAAACTTAGTACTTTGGGAGCCTAGAATTAGGAACTAAATTAGGAAGCAAACCCTTATCTTCCTATGTGGCATTGCAGAATTAAGAATGCAATCTGCGTGTGTTGTTGAGGGAAGTATTCTGGCTGACTGCTATAAATGGAACTGTAAACATTCAGTTTTGTGGGTTTTGCGGGGGAGGAGAAGGGAATTGAAGGCAGTTAGATAAAAGTTTTTTGAGAGGATAGAAATTCTTGTTAATGATTAGTTTGAGGAGATTGAACACCATGATACCTGAACATTTACTTTAAAAAGTACATGTAAAAGTATAAGCTTAAACCTCATTTTTAGATGCGTCTTAAACAGGGCATGTGTATCTCTGTGCTTTTATAGTCTAAAGAAAACTTGTCTTTTTTGTGTGTTAGTTTCCTACAGCCTTTGAATTCAATGAGCAATTCTTGATTACAATCCTGGATCACTTGTACAGCTGCCGATTTGGTACTTTCTTGTACAACAGTGAATTTGTTAGAGAAAAAGAGGTCAGTCAAACTACTGTTCTTTTACTGGCATTGATTGCATTGCTGTCTTGGCTCCAGATGATTACAGAAAGCCTCAGTTTTATTCCTTATGCCACAGTCTGCTTTATTTTGGCATTTTACTGGTTGTGCAGCTGTTGACTGGTAATTTGTGTGGTTTTGATAGCTTAATGGCAATGCAGTCACTAAAACACTTGGAACTTTCTGGCATGTTTCTAATACAGTAACTTATGCTTTTAACTGAAATCAAAAGTGTTTTATTTCTAGAATATAATCATGGTTTCTATCATGGATTTGCTAATTCTATGCAAATATTTACAGTTTATATTTCATTTTTGTTTTAGAAAGTGACTGAGAAAACATTGTCATTGTGGTCTTTGATAAACAGTGAAAAATCTAAATTCACCAATCCTTTTTATACTAAAGAGCTAAATCGAGCACTGTATCCAGTAGCCAGCATGCGTCACCTAGAACTTTGGGTCAATTATTACATCAGATGGAACCCGAGAATTCGGCAACAAGTAAGTGAACCATCTAAAATGTATGAAAGGCTTTTAGACTTTGGAAATAGGATAGTGTCTGTAACCTGCTTGGATTTCTTATGTTTCTAAGCATGGGAGAGAAAGGTGAAAGTGATTATTTTGTTCTGTTCTTTGACCTCCCCCAGCTCTTTTTGGAATGTGGAGCTTATTTCACTGCTTGCTATAAAGTTGTCTTTGAAAACTGTTTATAGCTTCTTTGCAGGTGAGGGGCATTTTTTTTCAAGGGCATTTAATAATACAAAAAGATGAACAGCATAGCTGAGGAAGAGCTCATTGATCACTGGAGACTCAGTGCTGGTATCACAAGCACGCTTGTCACTTTTGCCTAGGATTTCTCCTTTTTTTCCAGGAAAGTAAAGAGTCTTTTACAAATTAGGATGATGTATGCACTATTTTATTCTTTTAAAATAACTGAGAATGCCAATTGTGTTGTAGCTTATGGCAAAATTTTTTTCTAGAACTTTGACCTAAATTATTTACACAGAGTGCCCACTGAATGAAAGTTCCTATGGATAATACAATGGATAAGATGGGAAAATCAGAGAAGCTTTTGTCGAATCACAGTTCAGTTTTGTGCTTTTTACTCTGTAATGGATATATGGAGATTTGTTTTTTGTTAAACTTGCTAAAAATTTAGGCAGTGGAGCATGTAAAGATACAGTATCCAAAGATTTATTTATCCTTCTTAATAAGTTGTACAGTTCTGAGTAAGAGAAGAAGGAGGAGAAATTTTCCTGACAAAAACAGTGTTCACAGTCCAGCCCCTGGAGTGAACTGAGAGTTATCAGGCAGTGCAGTTTCTTTTCTGCTGTTGATCTCCTGTATTATTTACAGAACTCTAGAGGCTGGAAGAAAGCTAGATGTACTGTATTTTCTCACAAGTATGTTGCCAGTTCTAATTTGAAGCTCTCACTTTAAAGTTTTTGTTGCCTGCTGTGAAAGATGATGGCATTTCGCAAGAGGTGAAACCAGGCATTTATTTTAGAAAATGAAGGATTACAGAACATGCAAATTAGCTCTAAATCTGCTTTAAAATGTTCTTCATTATTCAGGAAAGGTGTTTGGTGGTAGAAGCTTGTAATTAGAAATGTAAACATGTTTGTTAATATTCTGTGGCTTCTGCCACAGATTCTGTTTTTTCACCATTCCTGTATGTAAAAAATTCAGCAAAGCTTCCTCTAATGCTTATAAGTACAGATAAAGCAGTATGTTTTTAAGTGCCTGAATTTGTTTGACCCATGGCCTAAGACAACTTTTGGAGATGGACTTTTCTTAGTGCTATTATTAGAAGCATTTTGAGCATCAGACTTTAGTCTAAAGAAGAATCTGATCTGTTAACACTGTTAATCTTGTATCTCCAAATATATTGCTAAACAGAAGCAACTACAGATATTGGATCTGCAATTGTTGCTTTCCTTAGCTGGGACTTATATTGAAAGGCGAGCGTAGGAGGCCTTGCTCTGCTTGCTTTGCACTCCTTAGAGGGTTTGTTTGCTGCTGAAACTATACTGAGGATAAAGTTAAGTTACAAGCAGTTATCTGTGAAACAGTAGGAGCTCCTCGAGACTAAGAGAAATGCAGCTGAAAGTAATCTAAGGCTCGGTATTTAACCCTTCACAATTTCTTCATTTTGTGAAAATTAATATAAATTTAAAATGGAGTTGGTTGTGCTGCTCTTGATATGAAAAGTCTGAAAGCCAGGGCAGTGCATTTCTATAGACATTGAAGTCTCCTTAAAGATTTCACTGATAGTTTTGCATTTGATTTATTTATGCGTAGTCGCAAAGTTGTTATTGAAAACTTTGTAAAGGAAATTACTTAATCTGAAGACATATATCTTAGTCTGATCATCATAGCTAAAATGACCAGTCTGACTAAACTAGTTTGAGGCATCTAACCTTTGGAATCTAATCTGTTCTGAAATCAAGAGGAAAAAAGCTAAAGCCTGTGTTTGTACCCATTTTGTACAAGATATTAGGTAATCAGGAAATAATGTTTCAGGAACAAATTGTGCTGGTGTTTTGTTTTTTTTTTTTTTTTTTCCTTCTCCTTGAGGCAGTAAGTAAGAACTAATTTATGTAAAGCAAGCTTTTCTTTGGATCGGGAGAATTTGAACCCAGGAGGCTCAAATATAATGCTCTTGCATTATAGAAATAGCTATTTCTATTTAGCCAGTCCTTGATAGACACATCAGAAATTGCAAATGCAAGATAGAACCCTAACTGTACGAAAGTGATAAAAGACTAATTTGAATCTCTTTCTAGCAGCCAAATCCAGTGGAGCAGCGTTATATGGAACTTCTTGCATTACGTGATGATTATATGAGGAGACTTGAAGAACTACAGATCACAAATAATTCTAAGATACCCAATTCATCAGCCTCATCAGCATCTCCCTCACAAATGATGTCCCATGTACAAACCCATTTTTGAGGAAAATGTTGGCTTCTTTGTACATTGTAATAGCAAGAGGTGATTAGCATATATGTGTAGTATAAAGACAAACGTATTAATGCCTTACATTGGATTGTGTCCTAACACAAAATATTTTAGGCTGCCTTCATTTAAGGAGGATTTCAAAACGTGCAAAACCACCTCTTTAGTTATGTGCCTTTCAGAACCTGTGGATTGGGAGCATTAATAACCAACATCTAGTTTTGGAGTTTCTTAAGAGATATTTTGGAAAGGCTGGTACAGCTAAAATGAAATTGACTGTTTCTGTAATATTGCCTTAATTTATGATACTTAGGTCTTATTCTTGTAAAGAAATTCATACTCAATCTTACATGTTGTGAATAAACATACTGGTATCAATAGGAATTTTTACATTGTGTAAAAATAGGCAGGTATGTGATTCTTTTAGGAATAAGACTGTGGAGTTAAAACAAAAATTATATCTGAAGATTTCAGACAAGTGTTAAAAGTGTTCTGGTTAGATGATGATTCCAATTTTTGTTTTAAATTAAATGAAAATATGGAAGGAATTTCTCTGATTTCTCTAAAAAGTTGAAATTGCTCACTAGGTATCAAAAATCAAAATTTTATATTAGTTTTTTTAAACATGAGAATTGAACTGGATTCTCAGAAGTCATATTTGGTTAACTGTTCAGCATTACAGTGCATCACAGGTTATCAGTGTTGGCTGTATTGGTTCTGTGGATTAAAAGAGAGTAAGATGATTTTCCCCAAAAAAGCTTCTATAACAGCAAACTCAGAGACATTGCTAAAATATCCAGCAACTGCAATTGTCTTAAAGCGTGTTTGTCTTCTAAAATTAAATGTGCCTATTTAGAGCAGCTTTTATACCAAAGCAGGCAAAAATTCTCAGTTACAAATACTGTTGAAAACTTGTAAATGTATAGCTTACTGTTTAATGTATATTTAACTTTGGTTAATGAATTTATTCTTAAGTGTTTAAAGGGACTTCTGTATACAGGATTGACATATAGCATGTGCACTTACATTGAATCTTTCTGTGAATTCTTGCTTGAAGCCTTCATTTCAGAGGCTTCTTGTAAACCTTTCTAATTTGCTCCTTTCAGGTATTTTTTTTTTTTTAATAGTTGCAAGCAACTTCTTACGACAGCACAAACCTTGCTACTTGATATTTAATTAATGTTTTGCATATTCTCAGAAGTTTTAATGATATTCAGGCAAACCAGGAAACTTTGCAATTCAGAATGTGTAGAGGACTCTAATATTGTTATTTTAAAGGAGATATTTTGATGTTTGCGGCTTCAATCATTGTAAATTATTGTACATGTGGTAAGTTTTGATCTGCAAAATATAATAGGATTATGTATAAATTTAAGTTTTGTGTAAGTGTATATATAATATAGTTTATTAGAAATTCTGCAAGTTTATAAAGTGTAAATATTTTGCATATGAAACTAAATTTAAAGCTATAGTTCCATAAAGTAAGTCAAAGTTTAGAGGACATCTGAATATTTTTAGAAACAGTATTTTTTCAAAGAAATAATATGCCACCTCTTTAATTCAGCATATACACTGAATTGCACTATTTTTTCAGGGAAGTTCAGAACATATTGCGTGTGCATTTTCTAAATGCACGTGGCTTACACACACTTTTTTTTTGTCCTCTAAATTTCATTTTTCCCTTGGATGTTTTTCAGTGTGTTTCCAAAGTAACAGCATTTAATCCTGTAGTCCCATAATCTTAGTATATTAAGATGTGGGACACATTGCATCAGATGAAGAATGATACTGGATTGATAACTGCAAACTTTCACTTTACACTTTGAAAACTGTGCATACTCTCATACGTTTACCTTCCACTTGCTTCTGGCCTATAAGAAAACTAATGCTGGGGGGGAAATACTTGAAGTTTCTGTATTTGGGTTGAATGCATCAGTGTCATCTGAGTAGTGTGGAGGAGTTGAGAAAATGCAAGAGTTTTTACTATGCAGACAGTCTATTATAGCCCATTGCCTTTGAAAGTGTAACAGATTGGAAAGGATTTTCTCCCCCACTTCATTACCTACCTGCTGTTGCTCATAGTGCCAGTTCAGCTCAATTTCATTCTTTGAGAATCTAACATAGCTATGTGTGCACTTTGATTCTTTTCAAGTCAATGAATAAAATATGTTTTAACCCTATTAAAAATGGTGATGATAACTAGAAAAATGCTGTTCTTCCTGCCTGTGGCCCTGGTCGTGGTCCCTGTGCCCCGCCACGGAGCGGGGGCTACACTGGGGGGTGGCTGTGCCCTGGGAGCCCCTGGGCTCCCTCTCCCCTCTGTGCCGGGGCTGCCGCAGGCCTCTTCCTCTCAGCCTCTGTGGGTGAAGGCTGCTGGGGGCACAGGGGCTGTCAGGCTCCCACTACGGGCAGCCTCAACCAGCAACGCTCCTTTTATTTATTTATTTATTTATTTATTTATTTTGGTGCTTCGTCCTGGCCTTGCTGCAGGCCCCTCCTTGGGCTCCTCACCCCCGGCGGGCGGGCAGCAGCGCAGCCCCCGCCTGCGCCTTTAGCCGCGGCCTGGCCTCCGGTGGGTACCATTAATACTAATATTGACCGCGCAGCGCGTGAAAGGGCCTGGGGCCGCTCCCCGTCGCCCGGGAGCGCCTCGAGGCCCGGGGCGGTGGGCGCGGCCTGGCCCGTCCC
>VZSV01000011.1:1688980-1717785 GCA_013398735.1 Nothocercus julius | reverse complement strand
GGGGAGCGGGAGCGGGAGGCCGCGGCCTCCCCGGGAAGGACGGAGACACCGGAGGCCAGCGGGGGCTCCGGCTGCCCCCGGGGCGCGCCGGGAGCCTCGCTCAGCCCGCGCGGTAACCGGGGTTTTGCCTCCGCTTTTATTTATTTGTTTTCCCGTAACGACCACGTTGGCAAGCGGCAGCTTCGCCTCCGCGAGCAGAGGGTTCGGGTGAGTTTCCTGCCCGCGCTGGCGGGCGGGGCTGTGTTGCTGCTTTTTTTGTTGTTGAGTGGTTTTTTTTTTGCTTTTTTTTTTTGGAGCTCGGCGCATCGTGTCTGTGCCGCCCGCGGCTGCTCCCGGGGGCTGTTGTCACTTACCCACCCTGTGCCTGCCGAGGCACTTCTCGATGCCACGAGTATTTCTGTTCGGTCCAAGCGCGTGTCCCACCTGCAGCCGTAGCTCTCCCTGGGCCCCCAGGCTGTCCTATGTCCCTATGGGACAGACCCGCCCCAGGGGCCATCACCGTGTCTGCGGGCCAGGCCTGGCGGTTGGCCGGTATCAGCCTGTGCAGGGGTTTGGTGCCGATGTCACTGCAGGCAGCCCCGGAGCACCCGGAGGACTCAGCACCATCTTTCATTCCAGTGCTGTTTTCTGCATTCCTGCTCCTTGCTAATGTACTTTTTCATCTTTCCTCTTAATTTTCACCTTCTCTTTCTCTCCTCTCAATCCTCTTCTTATACCCTGGAATAGTTAAGATGGTCTGTTATAATATTATTGAGTTGCTTGCTGTGAGGGCTGTACCAGGGAAAGCTGATGTGTATGACCTGGGATAAAACAGTATGGAAAGATATGTGCCCGTGTGTTCCCCATTTCCCAGGCTGCAGGAGGGCAACCTGGGTGAGGAAAGAGGGCAGTGGTGTACGTTCACTGACCATTGCGTGCACACCTGAACATTCAGCTCAGTTTTCCTAGTTATGTAAACTCTTTGTCTAGTGACTTCCAGCAAAGACAAGCTATAGTAAAAATAAATCTATTTCATAACTGGGAAGTAAATACATAGTTGGAAACATGCCTTGGCTAACCCTGAATGGAGACTATGGAAAGTCAGTGGTGTGAGGGAAGGAGGAACAATGAGACCAGAAAAGGTCCCTGTAAGCTTCCACCTCGGGCGCCTTGCAAAGCAGGCGTGAGGGTTTCTCTAAGCAAGGCTAAACTCCAGATCAGTGCTGACCTGGGACTAGTGTTCAAGTGGGAATGTAATGTTATAAGTGGGGCAAAAACTGCTGCCAACTTGGTCACTAGAGTTCTAAAAGTTCTTTGGTTTCAGGTGTGAATTGTTGTTTTAGCTACAGACATGATCAGCTCTTATCTGCCAGTCCTAGCAGAGCTAACATAAGACCAGACCTGTAGTTAAGTAGCAATTTGTCATCTTATGCCATTATCACACCCTTCTAACACCCCAGTTATACCTGTTTGGTATTGTATGAGTTCATGGCTTTGTAGTTATTCACCTTTGCATCCCAAATACTCCCAAGAATGGATCCTATCAAATTAATTTCAGTTCTGCTGTTCAGGTAAGTTGTTGTTAGGCTTCCTGTAAACACACCACGTTGCGTAATTCACAGGGGAAGGACTATCTTTAAGATTATTCAGAGACTATTTTATGAATACCAAAAGGAAATATGGCTAAATAGAAATTACCCTTTAGAAAGCATATATTTTCCATGTATACCATTATTCATATAAACCACTTTTGAAGATTAGCATAGAGTAATCTAATTTTAAAGATGATTTTTTTACTAAAAACAGTGGAAAAAAATAAGATTTTTTTTTGCAGTATTTCATGATCAAATTCATTCTGGAGATAGATTTAAAGGGAAAAAAAAAAAAGCATCAAAATATCAAAAAAATTGAACAGGTTACACCAGATAATCAATGTTAATCAATGTATCACTTTTATGGTCTTGTTCTCTAGTTGTGCTCAGCTAGCATACTGTTGTCAGTATAAATCATGAATTCTTGCTAAATAATTTGAAATATTCTATTTTTCTAGCCCTACTGGATCGCATGTTGAATGGTGTAAACAGCTGATAGCTGCAACCATTTCTAGTCAGATTTCGGGGTCCGTTCCATCAGAAGGAGTGTCCAGAGACTACAGGGTAAGTGACCTGAAGGGAGCACATTGGTTTATTTATGGTAAAGGCATGAGTGATCAAATTCCTTGCTACCTTGATTTTCAGAGTAAGTACTTAAGTGATACCTGAATGTTCCAGAACTAGAAGCATTTCACAATATATAAGGATATTCTACCACTCTTCTGTGCTTTCCTACATACTTAGAGTAGTGATACTGAATTCTACAGAATAGAAAGTAATAGAGAAAATTATAAGTCAGTGTTTCAAAGAACAAAATTGAGTTGTCTTTCCTTTTTCTTATTACATAGAAGTTTTCAGTAAGATAGATTAATTGGAGGTTGAAAAGCTTTCAGTATTCTGAATGACACGTGCTAGAATTCAGCTTTTGAGGTTTCACAAAAAATGATTATGTCTTTGCTACTCTGCAAAGAATATATATCATCCTTTTTTTTTTTTTTTTCTTATATAAAGGGTTTCACTAGAAACAGACAAATTAATGGCACTACCAAAGAATGTTACGTTTTTCTTTTCCTCTCAGCAACCATTCTGTCACTGAGGTAATGATTATGCAGTTTGATAGGATTTGTTGTGTTTTTTTAACTGTTCCTCTTTCAGGCTCATTTATTGTTTTCTGTATATTCAGACGGCCTACTAAACTACCAAGAGTACAGCATAGCCAGCTTTCCTCCTCTTATATATAGAAAAAAAGTTTCATTTGAAAAAAAATCCCAAGCTGCTATCATCTAGACCACAAAATGCACCATCCATTTTCTTCCTAGATTTGACATGTAATTTTATGATCTTCATGAAAAATAGGCAGATAAAAGTTGTATCTTTTTTTGTTTTAAACTGCTAATAATTAGTTGAATAATTATTAACTAAACATGCTGTGTTTAAAAAGTTTGGATGTGGTCTAGATACAAGTGTGTTAGCTTCCATGATTGCAGGTCAAATTCAACTCAAGCCTGAAGGTGAGTCCACTAAATATATTTGATCTCAGTCTGTTTAAGAATTCACCTCCTAGAGATTGTCACTGTATTGGCATAGTCAGCAGCTTATACTCATAAAAAAAAGGGTAACTCTTCCATACTATGGCAGCTGAATTGCAAATGCTTTGGGTCAAGGCTAATGTCTTTGCTAAAACGTTGTGGGGAACCTTGCATTACAGCTGCCTGTGTAGTATTTGCCCTGTAGATCAAGGACTTTGTTTTACTGAACTCTAAGTATAAGCTTCGTATTCAGTTTATCTTTTGAGCTATAATATGTTCCTCTGGAGTAGAGTGTGCTTTTTTTTTTTTTTTTTTTAAATTCTTTTTTCTTTTTCTAAATGCTCTGGTTCTCTACTCCAGACTCATTCTGGAGTTACTTAAAAGGAATAAGTCTTTGGGGCCTCATTAAAATTTTCTAAACTCTATTTCATTCTCTCTTCATTAGGAATGAAAGAAAAAGTTTGAGCATTTTGGAGTTCCATTTTATTTGTAAATAAATTGTATTTAGCATCTTTTGTTGGTGTGATTTAAACTCTTGTGTTTGTGTACAACACCATGGAATTTTTTAATCTTAGAATACTTACATTCAGGACGAGTATCTTGTAATGTGTTACACTTAAAGAAAGGGTCTCCTTTACACTTAACTTTTGCAGAAGTTTGTGATAACTATCAGTTGCTTAGTCACTACCACTGACATGATGGGTTTACATATTTCCAGAAAATATTTTCAGTGCTGCATGTCTTAAGAAAAAAACAAGTCTAATATTTAGGAAAAAGGGGAATGAACTTGGTGTATTTGTAAATGAAGAAACTCTTGAGGCACCAACTAAAACTAAGAAAATTATAGGAAGCTGCTAAATAAACTTTCTTATGTAGATACTAGACTTTCAAAGATTTTAATTATTCAGCAGTTCTGTTTTCTTCTTTGAGTAAGTATTACAAATCATGTGAAATAATATTGATTTGTGTATGGCTTTATGTCACAGTGAGAATACACTTGATTTCTCCTGGGTAATGTATTGGGTTATATCTTGTGCTTTTTGGCAGTTTTTTTATGTCTATATTTGTAGTTTTTATTTCCTGTGATGTCTTACTACATTTTTTGTTTTCATCATCTGACTTAAAATTTTAGTAATCAAGTTATTGGTATTGTGCAGCAGTGGAAGAAATCAATGCTGCTGGTTCAAACTAATTTTCTTGAAAATTATTCTGCCTCTTGTTTAATATGTATATATGTCCTTACTATGGAAGTCCTTAAGTTCATTATTAATGTTGAGTTCATGCATATAAAGTTATTCCACAATGTCCATTTATACAGTTTGATTTGAGACATTTTTCCCTCTTGCTGTACGCTTGATCAATATTCGGTGTCTTGGTTACCTTTGCTTATATGAAGTTCTTGAATTTAGAGAGTGTCTTACATGAGCTCAGAAGCTCTGTTTGCTTCTCCAATTGGTTGGGCTATTTTGTTGCTTTCTGCTGGGTTTACCAATAACTCCTTTTTTTTTCCTCCTTTATTTTTTTTCTTATTTTTTTCTTTAAATGTTTCAATCACTATGTTTGGAAAAACAAGTAAATAGAGTCTTGTATCTCTTGGTAGCTTCTATGTTACATTTTCCAGAAACATAATTCACCAGGATGTATCTGTGGAGAAGAAAATCAAAAGGGAGCAAAGAGGCTGCAAATGGAATAGTCAATACTGAAGAACACAGAACTAGCTCTTGCCTGCTAATCTTACCGTAACATGATTTAACTGTGAACTCTGATGTGTGTATCTTCTCTGACAGACAGCCTGGGGAAAAGTCTTGAACAAGGACTTCCATCTTAATGGAAACTGCTTAGTTTATGGTAGCTGAACATAGACACCTTCAGAAAGAAAGTTGGGAACAGTCGTAGCTATCCTTGTTTCAGCATTTTAATCTAAAAGATACAGTGGTTATATTTCATAGCTGTTATTGCAGGCTTTCTGTGTTTTGCCGAGATGGATTACTAGACTATTCTCACAATAACATGTTGTAACTGGATAAAAGGATTATTAGGAATAAATTTTTCAAAGAGTTTGACCTTTGTGTCATTACTAAAATGAAGCGGCCAAATTGCTTTCAGATCAAAACAGTTTTGCAAATGGGAGCTGCTAGATCTATACAGGTGTGATTTCTTTTTTTTTTTTTTTAATCTACTACAACTACTAGTTAATATTCTGGAAGTAAACTCTTCTGAAAGTCTGATGAAGTAAGATATAGTATCTTTAACAAATCAAATCCATGTGTTTTGTTGGGTAACATCTTGTATTTTAACTAACAGGTATACAGGAGGCCTGATTTACGGGTAAGGTTACCTTTGGCTAACAGTCAACGGCCTCCTACCTGTTTGTCTTGTGCTGTGTGAAAGTTTGGTGTGTCAAGCCTTCTTTTGTACTTCATTAATGGTTTTTATGAACTAGTTGGACCATTTTGCTATGCAGTGCAGCAGCTTCTTCGCCATAGAAATGCTTTATATACATTGCAGTGTTTTTCATGAGCTGTAAAAGTCCATGTGTAAGAAAGCAATATATTTAAATTATGTTATAAATGTGTAGTACTAACTTCAGTTTTGTTACATTAATTTTGACAAAGTGGATGCTCACAACTGCAACTTACATGCTTTGGACTACAGAGCACTGTATTAGCGGCTTAAATGTGTTATCTGTGCTCAAGAATATTAGCGGTAAAAGTACTACGTCTCGGTCTACCCAGTAAGATACCCATTCCTGCTTGCATCTGTATTATTGCTGCAGTCGGGCAGTGGAGTTGAAAGTTAAGATTGAAGTTAGACACCACTGTAATGACCTACATCTTTTAGATGATCATTTTAGAGACTAGGTCTTGCTCATTGTTCATTGAAGATATGAAAAACGTCTGCTTTGTTTTCTTGTTCCTCTCACTTAGTAATGTTTATGGAGTGAGAAGTGATCTGGATAGTATTCTGACGTTGTTCATGACATGTTTCTAATGCTTTTATTCAAACAAAGACCTCTTATTCAGTCCCAAACTAACAGATCACATCTGAATGATTTCTTTTTCTAATCAGTTGTTTACATATTTGAAAATGTGTTCAGTCCATCCATACAAATGCACTTTTTTTTTTTTTAAATAGATCGCTCTTGAAATAATTAGTTTGAACTGAGGAACAAAGCTTGATTGTTTCCCTTCAGCTTCTCATAGTTCTTTATAATGATGTCTTATTTCTGGATGGTCTGTTGTGCTTCTGTCTCCTTTGTTTAATTCAAAATCTTTTGATGTATTCTCTTGTCCTTCTTCCAATTTTATTGCAGGGATCACAATATCTGCCCTTCTTTAATTCCAGAAACAACATTTTTTTTATGGTCTAATGTTAAACAGATACTATTTTTCAGAATGCCATCAAGACCTAATTGTTAGGAGGCCTTTATCATCTGAAATTCTTTTCCAGCTTTTCCCCCAATATCATACAAAAAAACCCCTCCACAAATTAATGTAAAAATATGAATCATTTGTATATTTTGCTGTCAGAATAATTTTAGGTTCTCTAAGGTTATGGACTAAGTTTCCAGCAGCAACCCAGAAGTTGATGGAAAAATCGGTGAAAATATAAAACGGAACTAAACACTGAACTGAATTAAAACACATTTTACACAATGTAGCATTTTTAAAAATTGTCTGAATGCTTCTATTTGACATTGAACTACCTTGTTCTTGAAAGACTGCATGAATTTTCCCCTAATGCTACCATTCCAAGCTGTACTCAATTTCTTCTATTTATAAGCATGTGGCATACTTTGAATTCATTTTCTTTCCTGTAAGGTTGCTTGTCTGAAAAAGACAGTACATACTTTTATGTTCCTACGTGCCAACCAGCAGTGGCTCTTTTGTGAAGAAGGATCTAAGTTTCCTGTTTCATGTTCTGCCAAGTAATATAAAATGGATAGTTCTCATAACTTGGGATCTTTTCTGTGGAAAGTAGTTTGTTGCACAGGCAGAAAATGTTGAATAACTAAACTGAAGTTGAAGTATATACTGTCTCTTTAAGGAATGAAGTTTTAAAAATCAGAAAAGGAGAGATTCTGCCCTTTCACCTGTTGTCTGCATGTTTTTCCCCATTACTTTTCTCTTTCCCTACTGCTGCCTCATGCAATGCAGGAGATTCAGGATGGACACAATGGCTATCATTCTGAAGCAGAAGCTGATCAGGTGGCAAGTTTTACTCATCTTTCATTCATTAACTGTGTAGCAAGGAACTAGATACTAGTACTTGTGCAGTAGGTAGAAATCTTACATATCTCATTGAAGAGAACCCACAGGAGGATTTTGGTATGTTAACTAGTTATCTGCTGGGTAGAGTTTTTATGTAATGTAGCCTAGATTGTAATACTGCACTTAAGTCCTAACCTGACTGAACACATTTGTTCCTCCAAGGATTGGCTAAGTCTCTATATATCATTTTTGTTTTTAAATTGGTGCTAAACATAAAATTGTTTTAGTTTCCAAGATAATGAAAACCAACAAAAATCAATTTAGAAATTGTCTAGAAATTATTTAATGATGAGATTTTTTTAAGGCAAGCAAATTCTACAAATTAATTACTTATAATACAAAGGAGAATACTGTAAAATAGACTGTTATATTTACTCTCAATTCAAGATGTAAAAAATTGAACCCTTAGCATCTCATCATACTGATCTGGGAGAGACACTTTCTCAAATGTCTCTGAAAAGTCCCACAACCCTTTTGTTCCAGAGTCCTTAATGTGTTGTAAGTGTTAGCTGGCAACTAAGGCCCCAAACAATCAGGCTTGTGTTGTTCAGGAATGAAGCCACTTCTCTAAATGAAAACAGATGGAACTAGCCCTTACTTTAAAATCAGTGTTTGTTCTTCCATATTTTGTCATTACCTTGTTCGTAATCTGACCTTTTGGATCCAAAATTCCCATAATGGTCCTCTTCCTAACCTGTGGCATTCTCAGTAGAGTATTGATTCAAATAGCTTATGGTGGAATGGTTCTGATATCTTGCAAGCAGAAATAAGAGTTGAAATGATAAGTAAGTAAAGCTTTTGCCATGTGATTCTCAGGTGAAAATATTTATGTGTTAAATATTCAACATAAAGAATAGAAAATAAGTTAATAAAAGCTTTAAAATGTTCAGATGAGTAGATAAAATCCCCCAAATACAACCTGCATTTAACAAAAGACTGCATTATTAATTCCAAAATTGGGCTGATACTATTGCTCATATTTTTGTATGCTCTGTATGTAACTAGCATGTGAAAATACTTTTTGCATAAATGCTTAGCTACTAATATGTTACTAATATGCATGTCTGTGTAATACTTACAATATCAAGCTTAGTGTTTTTTAATATGGCACTGTTTATCACAGAGTGGTGCTTTAGAAAAGATACTCTTCCGTTCCAGTAATCCCTTAGTAAAAGCACTTTGCATGAAAATGTATCACTGTACTGCAGATGAAAAGTGAGATTTACTCATGGTTTTGGCTTTCTGCCAGGCACTGCGGGATGGAAACAAACTAGCACAGATGGAAGAGGCTCCACTTTTTCCTGGAGAATCAATCAAAGTTATTGGTAAGCATACTATTGAGTTGAATGCTGAATGCTATTAAATCATTACACTGAATGCTATTAAATCATTAATTTATTTATTTGTAAACAGGATATTATTTATTCATAATAGCACATTATTTATTGTTGAGTTTTGTTACTTCAGTTTTTAATGCCACTTTGGATTAGCAGGTTTGATGTGGATTTCTTTTCTTTGTCTTTTAATCCAAATGTAAGCCTGAAAGGTAAATCAATTGACTTGCTCCATATAGCCAGATTAATTATTTGCATGGGTTAGTTTGTTCCATGTAGATAAATTAATCATGTGGTTTGTATTTATGTGAGGGGGTTCACCTAGAGGTCTCCACAGACTGAAACTTCAAAATTGTGATCAGAAAGAGGATGAAATTATGTAAATTCGGTATCCAGTCCATAATGGGCTCTTTTTCACTTTGGTCTGTGCTGGCAAGCTGTGTATTAGCAGCACTGTGTTTGGCAGGGAAGAATAGTGGCTCTTTCAAAGAGACTGAAGTTGAAGATGTGGGCGTATCACTGAGTTACCCTGAGATCTGTTGCAAGCTCTTGGGTGGAGTGCAGGCTGCTTTTGCCCCAGTGAAGGGACTGGGGCTGCCTGCAGGTGCTCTGAGCCCTGTCCTAACTGCTCAGTAGCTTCCAAACAGCTATGGGAATGAAAAATTTCTTTATTTTCAGCTTTTTCAATGCTAACAGCTCTTGAAGAATGTGCTTTTGTGTACAGTCCAGTACCAAAGTCCTTTGGTAATTTGGGCCTGCAAAAATTGTTGTTATTTTGAATAGATTTTGATGGAGCAAATATCTGTATTAGTAAAACCAAGCTTTGATTGGTCTTTTTTCCAGCTAAAGATGTTATGTATATCTGTCCATTTATGGGAGCAGTCAGTGGCACACTGACAGTGACGGACTTCAGAATGTATATCAAAAGTGTTGAAAGGGTAAGACTTCACTGTCTATCTGCGTGTTTCTTCTGGGTAAAAATTTAGCAGAAGTGGGTTTTAGAAATGCCTCAAATTTGTTAAAAATTAAGCATGACGTTCCACAGAAGTCTATTAAACAGAAATTACAAATGAGACAAGTGGAACAGACATAAATAATAGTAGACTGTGCTTCTCCTAGTGCCACTAAATTAATTTATTTCATGTTTAAATTTCAGGATCCACCCTTTGTTGTTGATGTCCCCCTTGGAGTGATAAGTAGAGTCGAAAAAATTGGAGTACAGAGCCATGGGGACAACTCATGTGGTATAGAAATAGTTTGCAAGGTATGGAGGGTGTGGTACAACTCCATTAATTTTGATTTCATTTTCATTTACTCCAAGTATTTTGCTTTCGTGTTTATTTTAGAGGGCTGCGTGTATGTATGCTGTTTTTCTGTCTGCTCTGGGCCCTGTTTTGAATCTTACTTCATTTAGGTAATTAATTTCAATTCCTCTTGTGATACCATGCAGTATTAAGTACTTCTGCTTTTTGTCACAAGAAGGAATTCAGAGGAAGAATGGCTATTTTTATGTGTCTAGGAACTCTAGTGACAATCCTAGTCATCTGAAACAAACACTTAACTGTTCTAATGTGGGTTACATGATAGCAGTTATTTAATGTTGTATGTATGCTTTCTTTCAGCCATATTCTGCTTTTTTTTGTTTTTTTTTTTAATTATCAAGGGGTAAATAATGTGACTTATTTTTAATAGGATATGAGAAACTTGAGGCTTGCTTATAAACAGGAAGAGCAGAACAGATTGGAGATTTTTGAAAACCTTGTTACACGTGCGTTTCCTGTTTCTAATGGGCTGGTAAGTCTTAAGAAGTAAGGCTGTCTGCATCTGTCATGTTTTTGGAAAGTGGTAGGCAGAGAAAGAAAAGCACTGTGTAACAATTAAAATGTTAATTCATAAAATGCATTATGAAGCAGACAGGCTACTCTGACCTTGTTTCCTTTTTGCATTAATATATAAGACATTATGCTGCATCCTGCTGTCCCTAAAATTATCTAATTTGTACATAACCCTTGAGATTTAGATTCACCTAATAATGCTCTTTTAAAACGTATAGAGAGAGACAGACTTATTTTCTGCAGTAGATAATTCAGTCTTGAATCTCACTGCCTAAAGATAAAAAGGTACAATTAGTCATATTAGTTAACTTTAAAGTGCTCTTTTGTTATATTTGTCTGTGTAAGGAACTTGTTGGGAGGCAGGAGACTTGACATGCTTCTCATCCTGGCCCTGCCATTGATATGTTCTGTGATCACAGGCAAATAACTGCCTCTCAGTGCCTCTGTTCCCATTTCTTGGTTTTATTAATTAGATCACATGCACTTGAAAGAGTCAATTGTCCTTTATTTCTGTTCTAGCACTGAGTTGTCCAGCCTTGATAGTGAAAGCTTAGGTATAATGTTAAACAGTTATTAAAATGTTTCATTGGAAGTCTTATAAGGTTCTCTATTTTGAAGCTCATCTTACTTACAACCCACTAAAGAATAATTTATGCCTCTACATTCTTGATTTTAGCCACTTTTTGCTTTCAACTATAAAGAGAAATTTGCTGTTAATGGCTGGAAAGTATATGATCCAATGGCAGAATATAAGAGGCAGGTAAGTTAAACTTGGTGTATCATTTTTCTTTCACCGTGTACCTTCCATACAAAACCATTTGAACAAGAAAAAGTTTTTAAAGAAAACACAAAAATTTCAGTGCTGGTTATAGGTAGAAACTTGCCCCAAATTCATGTTTAGGTAACGAAATACAAGTGGCCTGACTTTGAGAGTGCTGAGCATTCAGAAGCTCTGCTAATTCTGTCAGAGATAACAGTTACTCAGTGTTAGAGCAGATGTGTCTATCTTAATGTATTCTCAAATCTGCATTTTCCGAGTGCCAGTTTTGAAACTATAGGTATTTTATTGAAATTGTTTTTGATTAAGCATCATTAAACAGAAGAATAAACTTATTTTGTCATTGTAAATCTATAGTCTTCTGTCTGCAGAAATAATGTTTTTATTTCACTACGTGATCACTTTTTATCCTAAGTATGTCGCCTATTCAAATAGTTATTTTGCATAATAATTTTTAACATAATTAGTATAAATCTCTTTTGGCATTTTGGTTTATGATACGATATGAAAACCTAAAACAAGTAACTTATTTAAATTAAAAACATGGGCTCACTTTAAAAAAGAGAACAAACAAAAAACTATGCAGCATTTCAGCTTTTTCATTGCCAAGTCCGGATATGTAGAGATCTAACCTGAGAAACATAAAAATGCTTTGCTTTTGTACAGGGCTTGCCCAATGAGAGTTGGAAAATATCCAAAATTAACAGCACCTATGAGCTTTGTGATACATACCCAGCTATTCTTGTTGTGCCAACCAGTGTAAAGGATGATGACCTCTCAAAAGTGGCAGCATTTAGAGCAAAAGGAAGAGTTCCAGTAAGTGAAACTTTTACAAGGAGATATAATGGCTTATGTATTTGTAGTATATACAAATTAACAGAGTTCTTTTAGGTTTTTATAAGGGTAATGGGCCTAGTCCCTTCCTAAAAAGAGAGCAAAGAAAGAAAAATCAGACTTGCTGGGTTTAGAACTGAAGCAAGCTACTCATTTGAGAGTCTAATGGCCTCGTTATTGTGCTGCGTAACACATTTCTGTTTGGAGTTAACACTTTTAGGCTACGACGGTATCTTATGCTATTTCACAAATTGACTTGTATTCTGAGTTACAGAATGGAATGTGTAACAGTCATAATAGGTTTCTTGAGATTGGATAAATCAACAGATTTCAACACGCTAGAGGGTGACAGTATTTGTGCTGTAGATCTGCCTAGGACAATATAACATTAGATGGGAGTGCAAGTCCATACACTTCCATATGGAAGCAAGTTTTCTTCCTCTATTTTAATTTTGTTTTCTCTCTAATTGATGACATGCAATCACAGACTTTGTTTTTATCAGAAGTAAAAGCAAAATTATTTAGTTACTTTGTATTTCAAGCTGAACAGATTTATGATCAATGATGCTAGTGTGCTGGTAATATCTTTCATCAGCTTATCCTGAAGTTTGCATTTGTTGATTTGCCAGGAAATTATGCCACGTAGGCAATGTAATCATCTAATTGCACTATGGCCTGCTGCCTTTACATTGGTATAATAAGCTAAAATCTTTTTCTTTAATTCCAGGTATTATCCTGGATTCATCCTGAGAGCCAAGCAACAATAACACGATGCAGTCAACCGTTGGTAGGCCCAAATGATAAGCATTGCAAAGAGGATGAAAAATATTTGCAGACAATAATGGATGCCAATGCTCAATCCCATAAACTTATCATCTTTGATGCCAGGCAGAATAGTGTTGCAGATACGAACAAGGTAGGTTGGTTTAATAACTAGCATTAATTAGTATCTTTGTTACAACTCTGAAGAGTGCAGAAGAGACAAGGATAAAGATAACTTGATGTGAAGAGATAATAAAAGGTAAATTGAAAGAGTATGGGAAGAAAGTTGAGTTGGTCACAGCATTTTAGAAAGGCTGGCAGGAGTTTGAGGCAATATGAAGGTAGACCTGAGAAGTGAAGCACTAATCTCCATAGAAAACTACCAAATTGTGTGTATCAGTAGCAAAAAGGGGAAGCTGGGGAGAATGTGTTATTAAATGCAGCCTATTAAAATTAGGATTTATGTCATTTATATAAAGTTTAGTGGTTTTTGGAAAAGCAAGTGCTAGGAATGTTTTTTATTTATATTAAAATAATATTTTATCTCTAAAAATCCTAAAACCTGACCAAAATAACTTTTCTGAGTTTATGCTGAAGTATAATGTACGTATTTCTTTCTTTGTTTCTACCTTTTAAATGACAGGCAAAAGGTGGAGGATATGAAAGTGAAAGTGCCTACCCAAATGCAGAGCTGGTCTTCCTGGAAATACATAATATACATGTAATGAGAGAATCACTGCGTAAACTTAAAGAAATAGTTTATCCTACTATTGATGAAACTCGATGGTTATCAAATGTGGACTCCACCCACTGGTTGGAATATATAAGAGTAAGAGACTTTTGATACGAAAAAAACATTTTAAAACTTTTTTTAACTTAAATTTCTGAAAATACTGCTGAATTTGTGTCTTGATTTAACTATGTCTTTAAGCAACATGATCTTGTAAAAAAGCTTAATTTTAAAATGGCCACTTAGCATTTTAAATAAATTATATATCCATGCCAGCTGATTTCAGCTTATGTGTATTGAGTTAAGGAATGAGTTAATTCCTGATAGCACAGTATCATATTTAGTGTTGGACAACACTTTACTCTCCTGAGAGAATACTTGTGAGCAGTCCAGGGTTATCCCTGCTTTTTGGAAAACTGCCCTGAGAACTTCAGATTATATTTGAACAACTGCCAAAGACCTCAATTTAAATTCTGCAAACTTTCCCATCCTTCCCTCCTTCAAAGCAATGTTAGTGTTCATGTACTGGACGCCTGCATTTTCATGGGCTGCTTAAAGCATGTGCTTTACTGGGTTATAATCTTCTCTGTTATTTAACATAATCTTAGAGCAAATCATTATCGTCTTCAGTTTTACACTTTGTTTCATTAACCTCTGAAATGCTTTTATAAATAGATTATTTCAGTATCACATTCGCTCCCCTGTTTATGATGAATATGGATAGAGAGAAATATGTTTTATTAGCAATTGGCTCAAATGTCACTCATGTAAAACATGTTTTGGATTGCTCATTAGTTTTACTCCTCGATTAGCTGGTGCTTGCTAACATCTGTAGAAGAACCAGTAGAGGGAGCAAACACTTAAATTAAGAATTAAGCAAATGCGTTTTGGTAAGAATTTAACTTTCTTGTTTTCTTAAAGTTGGAATATTCTAAAATGGCTTTGGGAATATGAATAACTAGAAACTGTTTGGTATCAGTCTAGCTTTAAATCTATTCGTAAAAGTAGAGATTTGGGGCCCAAAATTCACCTCTACAACTCATTTTTGCATGCCAGGAAAGGGAAAATGGAAGTATTTTAGAAGATACCATTTTCTCATGCTGGAATGCCAAGATAGGAACCTTTCCTGTGATGTTAATCAAGCTGGTTTTCATGACTTTCTCAGTGCCGTGGCAGGCCATGTTATGGAGAGAGCTGTTTACAGGAGAGAGATTATTCAAGCTAAAAAAAGTAGAGAACATCTTGAGAGAAGGAGATAGAAGATTTTTGTGGGGAGAAAAATAACAAGCTTACCCAAGTGGTCTCATTCCCATGCCCTCTCTACCCCCTGTGCTCCCCAGAGTGCTTCTGAACCCAGGTTACTGACAAGGTAAATTCTGTGTATGCTTCACACGCTAACAGAGTCAGCACAGGTCCCAGCCAGCAGTCTTTGTTTTCATTTTTGTTTTCGTTTTGGCTAGCTGGATGGTTTGTTCCCTCGTAGAACTGAAAGCTGAGAAAGAAAGAGGGTTTGTTTGCTATGAGAATGAATTTTGGAAACATTGAACTTAATTCTTCAGCCTTCTGAATAGATTATAGTATCTGTTTTTATTTTCGTAATGATAGAGACTTTCAGATATAAATTAGAGAAGGGTTTCCCAGCTTCTCTTTCTAGGTGCTGCTAATAATGAATGGCAAGAGGGTAAGGACTGTCTCCTGGACAACAGATCACACATCATTTAGAAATTGGTTTGGGTTTCTCTATTGCCATGTGTCATGATTTGGAAATCTGTAATATAAAGCAGTGGTGTCGAGATGGTTAGATATTTAATCTGAAAACTTTAAATACAGTAATTCAAGGTTATAAGATTCTAAATTCTTTGTAGAGTGTTGGTATTTAATACACTTGTTTAATTTGTTTATTTAGATGCTTCTTGCTGGAGCGGTAAGAATTGCGGATAAAATTGAATCTGGTAAAACTTCTGTGGTGGTGCATTGCAGTGACGGCTGGGATCGAACCGCCCAGCTCACGGCTCTCGCTATGCTTATGCTGGACAGCTATTACAGAACTATCAAGGGATTTGAAATTCTTGTAGAGAAGGAATGGATAAGTTTTGGACACAGGTTTGCAATGGTAAGCTGAAAGAATGAATTGGCCATTTGTCGCTTTCAAGGCTTTATATCTTGCATAACATATTTTCTCATTTATATAAAATCTCTGGAGTTACTCTGAGGACACAGTGTTCACTTAAACCAAGGGCTACTGGGGAGATAGGATATAAATTACTATGATACTTTGTGGGCTCTGACTGTAGCGTGGTTTAGATGAAATGACATGTTGTTAAGGCTGCTAGATATGGAATAATCATTATTCTGGTGTCGTCTCAGTAAATAGCTTCCAGTTTTGCCTGTTGGCAGAAACAAACAGCTCTGCCCTGAAAGGTGGGGGACAGGGGGCAAGGTAGTAGTTCTGTCCACTGTGTAATCTGGGAACTGAAGGACAGCAAAGCAGTCTTTTAATAGGAACTGTGTCTTCTCAGTGTCTGCAGCATCTGCGATGAAAAGCTGTGCGTCTAAATAACGAAAACAGAAATTTAAGATACGCACAAAGCAAAATATTTCCATTAGTAACAATAGAAATGCAGTAGATTAAGTTGCTAATTATTCTCAAAGATACTTAGTGGTGGAGACACGACCATTTCCCCAAACAATGGTCTGTCAGAAATGATAGAAGTTTCCTTGTGATACCCTCTCGAGATTCCTTCCAATCAGCATTTTTTTCCACTTCTCTAATATGCCCAGTTCACGTCATTTCCTTCCTGATGGATTAGAGGACATGCTAATGAAATAATGAATGATATAATCTATTCCAAAATATGATTATATTTGGAATTTTTGAATTAATGTGCATTTGAAGGCTCAGTGGGCCATTCACATGAAAAAAAAACAGTGTTATTCAGACCAGTGGGGACTGCTTTGTTGAGTGAGTGTGTTTCTAGCCCTGCCCAACTGCAAAGACAAATCCATAAATTAATACTGGGATGCATTTTTTGTTGGTGGAAAAATACAGGTTAGTGTTACGGAAGACGTGCTTCTCATGCTCATCTTTGGGAGCACATTTAAGAGTTACTGAGCTTTGGAGTGTTTGGATGGTACTGTAAATAGCCTAGACTGAAATGAAAATATTGTTCTCATTTCCAGCGAGTTGGACATGGAGATGACGACCATGCTGATGCAGACAGATCTCCTATTTTCCTTCAGTTCATTGACTGCGTTTGGCAAATGACAAAGCAGGTAAGGTTCCAAAGAGTATATTCCTATGAGGTGTCAGTCATTATCTTGGAAATGTATTTCACGTAGGAGAATACATTTCTTCTCAGAGCATGTTTGGGTGAAGCTTCTTGCACTGTGGTTGCACAGAGCATGTGCTATCAGGAAACTTTTTGCTAAACGGGAAGTCCAGGTAGCTAGAATGGAAGTATTAACTGGAGACAAAACGCCAAGACATTTTTTTTGTTTGTTTTTAAAATAGCCTTTAAGGAATTCTGTCACTAAATATATGAGAATTATTGATAATGTAAGTGATTTGCGTTGTCTTTTCACTGATGGCAAAAAGGTGTTTGTATGGAATTCATATTGTGCTTCAGAGACAGCAAAAATCCAGGCTGATTGTGAACTAAGGCTCCTTCTTCATGTGTCTCAAATATGAAATCTCAGTTTGTGTTGTGTATAGGAGGGTGTCTCTGGTATACAAAGCTATTCTCAGTTTTCTCATTTCCAGCACTGCTTTTGCCTCTGGATTAGGGATGTCTTTGCTGTTGGTGTAGTATTTAAGGTTTCAAAATACTAAAATTCTCAAAATTCGCTAGACAGGCTTTCATCTTAATTTTGTTCTTGTTTGTACCTCCATGACCATGAACTTAAAATTTTTATGTGTTTTTATAGTGCTATTCTTTAATGAGGTTACCCAAGTAACAAATGATTAATATATTTGTAAGTAATTTAGAAGTGCTTGACTTTTTTTCTCTCTCTCCCCCTTGAAGCCTAATGTAGATTTGTGATATTATGGTAAAACCTGTTATGCAGAAGTCTGTGTAGTATGTGATTTGATTTGAGGAAAGCAAGGTAAAGGTGTGAAATCTCATATGATGCTAGCACTGCCAGATCCTCAGTTGTCTTGTTCTGAACATGATGCTTGCAAACTTACTTGTGTTGTACTTTCCAAAACTTATATTTAAAACAATTGACTTCTCTGCTTTATGAAAGTTTCCTGTTATAATAGTATAATAATAACTACTGTACAGAGTCCCTTGAAAACTTTCTCCTTCTTTGTATCTATGTTTCAGCATTAATAAGCTGTTGAATACAGCTGGAGAAAATGCATGAAAAATGTTGTTCCTCTCAGAGGAATGTTAATAACAGTAGCAGAAAGCAGCAGTCCTAAGCACCTGGTTGGAACAAAAGTTCCCTGGGGAGATCTTTAACTGAGAGCAGTCTCTTCTCATTTTGTGATCTCCCTAGCTGCCTCCTATTTCTTCCTATAAACAGTTGAGTTTTCTCTAGTTTTTTTTTTTTTTTTTTTCTGGTTGGAACAAAAGTTCCCTGGGGAGATCTTTAACTGAGAGCAGTCTCTTCTCATTTTGTGATCTCCCTAGCTGCCTCCTATTTCTTCCTATAAACAGTTGAGTTTTCTCTAGTTTTTTTTTTTTTTTTTTTAACAAGGAGGGAGCGGGGTTGGGGCCCATTTTGCCAGTACCACATCTGTTCAAAACCTGGGTTCAGAAACTGTTCTGAAATTCATGACCAGCAATGGCATCGAAAAATATTAATGTTACAGCAGGAAAAATTGAAACATCATTCTTGGAGAGTTCTTGCCTACTTATTTTTCTTTTTTAGCTGACTTCAACACCTAGAGGATATATATGGAGACTGATTGCCTTTACACGGGCCAGGGAAGACAAGGATTCTATTTTACCCCTTTGTAAAACAGTGCTTGTAAAAGGTTGTTTGTTTGAGGCTCTAGATTCGATGGTAAACATACGTGAAAATGGGAGGAGGGCTAAAAGCAAACAAAGTTTTCATGGTCTTAGAATTACATTCTTAAAACATTCAACTTAATATAGTGAGAGAATTTCCAATTTCCCACTAAGATGCAATTTTCTGTATTACTTCAGACAATGAAACTTTGTATTTGACAACCGTGTATTTGCCTGAATTTTTTCCAGTCTTGACACACAAAATATAGTAATAGAGAACTTGAGAGGAGCATATTGATAGCAGACTTTTAATTAAAAAGCAGTATTCTCTCTGTTTATAAATACTGATGTTTTTGAATAGTAAGTAGGTCTCAAAATTAGAAAGCTTACAAATGATCTGAACTATTTCAAGGAGATGAAATACTGATGCCCCGTTAAAAACAAAACAAACCTGTAAAATTTGCTTGTAGTAGTGTAGTTCAGGTAATACTTTCCTAATATGAGTAGGATATGCTTAAAACTGGTAGAAATTTGTATCCTGTTTTTTAACAGGTAACATCCATTGCCAGAAATACATTGCTTATCACTTTCAATAAAATGCTCTGTTAAACTCTCTGGTGTTCAGTGAAGTTAATCCAGTCTAGTTCCACAATCATAAGATTTATTTAGGAAGTGTTTCAACCTTAAATATTATTGTAATGCAGAATGAGTTTACTAATCATAAAATTCAAAGGCAATTTTATTTTGTGCGACTCTGAATCATATGCCGCTTGCCATTGTCAAATAAACAAGAGAATTTTTTCTGATACGTACCTCCTATACCAAAAGAAAACCTAAGAGCAGTAACATCAAGTGAGAGATTTTAATGAACCATTATATTCTCTCGAAATTAGTGGATTTGATAGAATGGAAATTTTCATTTGGGGAATTTTTCCACCTCAATCTTCAAACAGACACTAATGGGCTTGGAACTACAGAGGGAGGAATTTTTAGGTCAGTGATTATTCAGCCACGGTAATAAAAGCTTTACAGTCTTGATACATCAGCTCCAACAGTACAACTCTTGTATCCAAAGATGGTATTTCAATAACGTGCTATCATTTATTAATAAATTAGAGTGTAAGCACTGATGTATGGAAGTTTTTGAATATGCTTCAGTGGACTGGAATAGCTGCCATGTTGGTGTCTGTCTGATTAGTATGGACCCATCATGGTGCAGAACCCTAATGTGACAAGGCTCATTAAGTGTTTTCAGTTAAAGAGAGTTCCTTTAGGAGAGCTTTTGTCTTCAAAGTTATTTCCAAATATCACTTTGGACCTTTGTAAATTATTTTTGTTCTCAGTATCTGGTTGCTGCATTGGATAGGAAAGAGCAGACTGAGATCCGAGACCCTCTGGATTTTCTGCCTTATTTTGGCAGCCCTGCATATCAGATTCAGTTAATAGATATATATTTTAGATCACAGCTGTGGTATTAACAAGAATGGATTTACTTTAGGAAAAGTAAGTGGTGTTAGTGATCACTTTTGAGTGTAACTGAAAAAGAGACTTTGCTCTTAAGTTTCTACATGTTTTATGAAAACAAATAGCTGGATAAAGAAAAATAATTGATGATTTGAGAGAGAAACCCCAGTGTGAACTCATCATACTACTGGACACTGCATAATCCACAGGAGAGTCGCAAGAAGGAAGGCTCATTCATTCTGTAAACAGTGATACTGATGATTTCCATATTAAAAAGTTTTAGTTGAATGTTGCCATAAATATCTTCAGAAGCCTTGCAAGAATGTTTTTGCAATGTTTAATTTCAATCCAGCTTCTACTAGAAGAACATTCTGCTAGAAGAACATTCCTTAAAATGTAGATTCTTCTGGTTTTAATAAAAGCACAATGATTGTGCTGTTTAACTCTTTACTTTCAACATAAATAAATATTTGCCCTTCATAAATCATAGATGACATTGGAAAGGACTTCCTGGATCTGCTAGTTCATCCCAAGTCCAAATGGCTGGTTTATTCTTCCTAACTGTACGTGTGGGGAGTCTTTTGGGGCTTTATTTTTTGGTTTAATATAGCTCTTGAGTCACTCATATCCAGGGTGTCATGGATAACTGAACAGAGTCTGCTGCTTTCTTCATACTGAAATATAGACTTGAGATTTTTGTCTATAGGAGGAAATTATTCATTATGAATCTGTAACACCTATTTTTAGCCCTCTGCAAAGGTTTACTTCAGTTAGGAACGAACAAAATTCATTTCATTTGTCCTGAAAATCATTCTCTTAAAACATTCACGTTCAAGGTAGTGAGAGAAATGTTACTTTTAAAATGTTCTTTTAATCTTCTTAAATTGTTTTTTCTCTTACATGTTTTTAATTTCAGTCTATGTTTGAGACTGTTGTCATTCTAGAAACAATTATTTTGCAGTGTCAAGCCACTGTCATGTGTAGACCTATTATTAAATGTGATTAAAGAAGGATCTTTTCCGTGAATAGGTAGCAGCCCGTGCAGTTTATATCGTCGTCTTTCCTGATTTTTAAAGCACTGTATATTAATATACCTCTTGAAAGTTTTGTGTTCAAATTTTCTGCATTTTTTTTAAATGTTTCCAGTGACTTCTACTCATGAATATAATACCTAATAGTAATTAGTTATTGCTTGTTAGAATAGGAGACAAAAGCTCTTAGTTGGTATCTTTCCCTCTTTTCCCTCTCTTCCCACCCAATTGTTCGTTCTCCTGTAACAAGACAAATAAATCATATGTTAAGTTCAGTGTTTTTGCTGAGTTAGAGCAGGATGTCTCCTTATAATGAATTGCTTTGTGTAAAGTGTGTAGCTTTCTGTAAAGTTTCACTTTAGATTAATGATTCTGTCTGTGTATTTTAATATACTTACAAATCTTATATTCATTATGTATCTGAGGACCATTATAAAGCAGCACATGATTTAAAGGTATTAACGCGATGGGAATTACTGCAATTGCTGAGTTTTCCAGAAAGTAGTCACTAAAGGAAAAAAAAATTGAATAACTTTCCAAATTTCTTATTTCAGTTTCCGGCAGCCTTTGAATTCAATGAATTATTTTTGATAACCATTCTGGATCACCTTTATAGTTGTCTCTTTGGGACTTTCTTGTGCAACTGTGAAAAAGAGAGAGTGAAAGAGGTAAATAACTATTGTAATTCACATGCTTAATTTGTTGGGTTTATTTGGAAGTGCTTAGAATAAAACTACAGAACTTTAAATCTGCTTTTTGGATACATTTGTCACATGGACTTAAACAGCCTGAATATAAAATTATCATGGTATGATAAATACGTACCAAATATCCCATTAAGAAATGCAGTGCTGCTCATTTTTCTTTAATTATTATGCACAAAGTTTTTTTTCTAAGTTCTACAAAATTCTATTTCAAAAATTTCCAGCCAACATACAGACTTTTAAGTGTGTGTTATCAAATACTGTTACTTTTGCTTTTTCTAGAGGAGCTGCTATGGATGACTTTGAAGGTCACTTTAGGACATAATTTGATGGAACTTGAGGTTGAATATTAAGGGACAATTTAAAATATGTAAATGAATGAAGATAGCACTCTCTGAAATACTTTGCATTTGGAAAAAGTATTTTTTTTCTTTTTTTTAAGTTACTTGCTAATACTCCAAGTGCAGTTTTACTTACTTTTGGCTTTATTTCTTTAATACTTCATATTTTTGTTAAAGCAGGTAACTATTCCGTGATATATCTAGCTTTGTAATTTTTGTGGTTTGTGTGCCTGCTTCTGTAGGTGAAAATTGCATACATATGCCACAAGATGGAGCTGAATAATGTATTCTCAGTAAATGCATGGTTTCCAGATAGCTTTTTTTTTTTTTTATAACTGATTAGTCAGATGCAGTTCTCAAGGAAATGCAATTTAAGACACAGCGGTAGTAGAAAAACATGCGTTATAACACTAGAGTGTCAAATTGCAAAATGAACCTGATTTTAAATTCAGATTTTGAATTTTGATCCAACCATGTTTACAGTGTTTAGGTTTTACCTAATGTAAATTTCACAAGTGCAAATAAATCTAAAATCATCATTTTAAATTAATATTTGTATATATAGTACTGAATAGTGGGAGTAGGAGAACAGAATAATTATTTTCCACAGATGATGTTTTGGATCTTCCAAACTATATATTCTCTTATTCTCTCATATTTTGATTTTCTTTTCAAAGCTAATTTAATTTTATGTCTTTTTGATTTGGTCAGTGTGCAACTATACATACAGTGCTTAACCATACCTACAGTGGCAGCAGGCATAGCTGTTATGAGTAGTACAGCCTTCTTTTGCTCAAAAAGACCTTATCTCTGAAAATGATGGGCTTGAATCTCCTCAATTAATTTTGAGAGGGAAGAAAAGTTAAAAGTTTTGCTAAAGCTTTAAGTCTATTTAATGACCAGCTACTGGAAGTGTTTTCAGAGGCCTAATGTTTTATAACAGATAAGGTAAATTTTCATAGGGGAATCTACTGGTATGTAATTGTTGTCTCCCTGCTATAAGATTTTGCAATCCTAACACTTAACTGTTTTCTTTTACTTAATCAGGAGGTAAACACGAAGACTGTATCGCTGTGGTCCTATATAAACAGTCAATTAGATGAATTCACAAACCCTTTCTATGTAAACTATGAAAACCACGTCCTGTATCCTGTAGCCAGTCTCAACCATTTGGAGCTGTGGGTGAACTACTATGTCAGATGGAACCCCAGAATGCGGCCTCAGGTATGAGCTTTCAGTTGACTTTTGTGTTCTCTGGTAAAGTGCACAGATTCTTCTTCATTAAATTCACCATCGGAAGAGGAGAGTTACAATATCACTTGATTTGGTTGTGAAAGGTGCAGATTAACAGTTGTTATTAGAAGAATATTTTTATAACCCAAGCAGAGGTAATTATTGTGTTTTCTACATTGGCATAACCTTCTTGTATGGTATAGCTTCGTTAAGTTTTTGTCATTTGCTTAGCAGTGATGTGAAGTATAGCAGCAGTTTTTAAAGGAACTGAGCTACTTAGCGACTCAATTTATAGACACTCTTCATTTCTCATTTTACAGATACTTGTTTTCACCTGACCTTTTTGTTTTCAAGCTGGCATGCTAGAGATTAAGCACTTCTTATACGTATTCCTTGACTCATCCAGTATTTGTTCTTTTAAGTAATGCCTGCTATTCAGATAAATCTCTAAATCTCATCATGCAAATATTTCTTACGTGCTCCTGCTTAGAAGTCGGAAGAAAGAATACTCAGTTTGTGTCACAACCATAATATATCTGAGGGTGCTGCACAGCCTCTTTATTAAGTTAACATCCCAAGGTATCCCCAAGCATATTATGATAAATTACCTGTATTAAGGGACTGCTTGAAAGCAGCTTTCATCTTCTAGCAGTTAGAGAGAGACGTGAGTTTCAAATTTATTAGACACCCACAAGTCAGAGGCTGTTGTAAAAGATGGTTTTCCTAGGTGAGCTTCAAGGGCAGTACACACAGAAGTATGTGTGTCTAAGAAATTTCCTTTAAGATACTGCAAGAGTCTGGATTGCTTGCTTTCTTGTAGTTTAATTTACATACATTAATGTCTGTTTATTAATTGTACTTAATTGGGATATATAGGCCCTGAAAGTGAGCAGGCTTAATGTGTTCTCTAAACATACGGGAAAGCCAGACCCTGTCCAAAAGAGATTGAGGGGTGGGGGGAAATGACATAGTGAGAAAATACCTTGGCTCCCATGTTGCTGATGGCAAGCTGTGCGCACTGCTTCTCTGTCCCGCTCTTTTGGCGAGCGCTTTCTATGTACTCTAATATATGTCTGCCACTTATCTTCCTTGGTCTTTAAGAACAGATCCCTCCAAATAGCAAAGCCATATAATTAATTTCCAGGCCTAAAAGTTTTAGTAAAAAGTAGTGAAATCTTATGATCCTGATAATTGTCCTCACTCTACTTCTATCTTTTTGAAGAGCTAATACAGCTTTGCCTTATGAACATGCATCGTGCCTTTTCGCCTTTTCACTTGTTTCCTCCTCTTTCTGTCTTGAATTTTATGTCAAGTATTTTGAAGTACCACATTTACTTGGAAAAATTTGTTGAGAAAATTATAGTTGTTGGTTGTGTTCTTCGATCTAATTATAAAGTCTCAGACTCATGCAGATAAGTAAATAACAGTTTATGTCATTACAATTTACAAAGTTTATGATGTTCTGTTTTTGCACTGCCAAGTCAGACCCTATTAGCCCATTCAGTAGCATTCAGATCATTCAGTAACAGCAAAAAGGACCATCACCAGCAGGCTTTCACTAACTTTCAGGTGAAAAGATTTCTTCAACAAATCAGTGGAGATAGTTTAAAAAAGGTGGATGAGGAGGACACATCTCTTTCTACCTATAAAAAGCAGCTTTGTTGAGTAACTTTTAATGTGCTGCCTTTGTTTTTCAACTGGAGTAACAGAAAATGAAATATTTAGTGTTAGTAAAGGGCTCTCCAAGGACTAGCAATTCAAGTTAACCTCATGCTGTTTTATCAGCTACAAAAAATAAAAATTCTTCAGGAAACTGGAAAATGTTTGTAGTTTTTCAACAGGTTTTCTCACCAAAAAGTAGAAATGATTAATACGTGAATTAAGATAAAGGGAAGATAAGGAAGAAAAAATAAAGGAAAAGTCTTTTAATATAACCAGAAGGGAGGTTTGATACCCTTTCTCAACTAACTTTATGTTATGGGAAAGGAAATACATAAAAGCAAAAGGTAGTGTTTCATTTCAGGCAATGTTTCAGATTTTGTATTTTTAGCTTTATTAGTGATTTTTTTTAAATAGGATGAGAAAAGTTAGTCATCCTAGTTTATTCACTTTTCTATTTGAGTTGTGTATACATCGCCTTTATTTCTCTATTTGAAAATTGCCATCTGAATACTAGCTGGATATAAGTATTTTTGTTTTGTTTTACTGTCCTTAAATTTTCTTAGTCTCATTAAACAGTAATACAGTACCATAAGCTGTGATCCTATTCATCAGTGTGTTAGGATGTACAGAATCTAGAGTTTTTCCTATGCTCTGTGAAGACAAGTTTGATGAAATACATGTTTACCTTAAGTTTTGGAGGAAGCTGAATTGGTGTATTTGGTAGTATTTATTTGCATCAAGATGCCCTTTTTAGAGTGATGATTGTATTACAACAGATCCTGTCAGATTAGGTGACACACAGCACCTTTTCAGAAGGTGCAAAGCTCGAGTGTCTGAGAGGTGGAATATGTGGACAATGCTACCTTAAATGGGAACATCTCCTGTGGATTCTCTTTTGCTGAATTGTGCTTCAGCAAGGTCATTTTAATTCTTAATTGAAGTAAAATGTTCCTCGTTTTCAGTTTGCAGGTTTTGCATCATTATTGACTTCTTGTCTCAAGCAAACTAGATAGATTTTAGTTGTATTCTATTTGGATTTATTGACTGAGAAGAGATTTTTCAGGTTTGTCCTTTCTTTGGCCGGGACTTGTGGAAGACGAACTCTTCCATTCAGATACTCTGTGGCTACCTGCTGCTGAATTTACAGATGACTTTGCTAGCCTGAAACAGACCAGATAATACGATGCTTTGCATTTTTTTGTCAGTTGAGATCATATACATCTCTTTCTTACATAATCATTCAAGCCTCTTTACACTGATCTGGCTGCCATATGTCTGTTATCTGCTTGGGCTCTTTTGGAAGGTGGGGAGAATGCAACAAATGATGTTTCTGAATACAGCTTCTGCGGGAGCAGGAGTTTTGAATCAGTCATATATGTCTATCAGACATATATGCAGAACAGGAATGTAAGGTCGGGCCTTTCAGTTAGTTCCAGCAATGTCTGGATACCCGAGGGTGAAAGAATTTTAGAAAGTGTTTTATTCGTGGACCTTTCATAGCATCTCATTCCCCTTTAGGATATCTTTTGTTGTTCTTAAGCCTCTGAAAAGGACACTTTAATCTCTAGAGTGGAGGGCTTTAATTTCATTTTTTCTATCTCTGATAGTTTTTCTTCAAGTTGTTCTCCTGGAAGTTGGACCACTACTAGAGAGACTATCATGGAGCCGTTACATATTCCATAAGACAATCTTTTAATTTTATTTATTTATTTATGTGGATTTTTTGTAGAGTTTTATGCAGAAATAGCTCTTTATAAAGAGGAACAAAAAGCTAAAGTGAAAGAATCTGTTGTCTTTGCAATGCCAAGGGTAGATTTAAAAAAATAAAATGAGTTTTAAGAAATGGATTTAAAACGGTCCATTTCTTCTGCAGCCTTTCTTCTCTGTTGCTACGACAGGTAAGGTGTATTTATCCTTGTGTTGATTTCACAATTTATAGGGATAGATTTTATTATCTAAAAACCTGTTTGTGAAGGGATTTGTGAAGGACCCGTTCTGAAGAAGGCTTTGTTTGAGGGAGGAATTGCACGCTAAAATAAAACGCGGTGAAGTGATGAAATTGTGGACAATTAGCTGTAAGAATTTGCACAGGATGGTATGAGAAATACTGGGTGTTAAGGAAATGCAGATGTGAAGTAAGGGCTTCTAATTTTCATCATTTTTGTGATAAATTTCATTTAAAAATGCTTCATCCTTTTAATCCTCCTGCTTCCCTTCAAGACAGTCGGAAGCTGCATAATTCTAGTTTTAGTTGGTTCTCTTAACTGTTTCGTTTCAAAAAATTACACATGACTTGAGACTGAGGATTTGTTTTGCTCTTTCCTCTTTTCCCTTTAGCATCATTACTTCTGTTTTCATTCTTTCATGTTTGACTTTGCTTCTCAAGAAAGGGAAATTACATTAGAAGAATTTAAGATATATGGGGAAAAGTGCAGCTCCTTTTGCCATGCTGCCTTTATTTTTTCCTTTTTTTTACATGAGAACTCTTATTTTCACATCTTTCAGCTGTTGATATCAGCTTTGTCTTGTACCACAAGTATGTAATTCTTATATCACTAATAAACAGAAATATTTAGGGGTTTGAAAATATTCTAAAAGTGCTAAAGATTTATCTAGATTGAATTGAATTTGACATGTTATTTCAGGATAGAAAAGGACATACCTCAAGTTTAGCGTGTGAAATTTTTTTTTTCAATCTCACTGTTTTATATCATTGTTTATCCAGGCGATTCTGTCTGTGCACATGATGCGGTGTTAAATGTCAAGCCACAAAGAATCTTTTCCTTGGGAAAACTTAACCATGGAAAATCATTCATGTTTACACTACCATATAAAATGGCATGATGATATTTATGTAGAACTTGTTATGTTTTGCAGTGTTCGCATCTAGCACAGACTTTTAAAAGAAGATCATTTTCTTTCATTATGTAAAAAAGCCGGGGCTTCCTTGCTTACAGCTTTGCCAAACTTTAGGGATTTATATTGAGTCACCAAATATGTATCTTATGCTTTTGTAAAACTTCACAGAATCACAGAATGGTTAAGGTTGGAAGGGACCTCTAGAGCTCACCTAGTCCAATCCTCCCTGCTCAGGTTGGGACACCTAGAGCATGTGGCCCAGGGTGGCATCCGGGTGGGTTTGGAAGATCTCCAAATCATTTTTTACCCTCACCCTACTCCCGCCCAGTACATATTCAGGGGAATACATGGCAAGATCACTTACAGTTTGACTTTGTGTGCCTTCTACATATCAAAATAGTGCAGAAGACAAATGTTATGAATACCTAAAACAACTGAAACGTAATTAAAACAAGAAAAATCAAACAGCAGTACTTTGAAGTGGGCCTACACGCTTTGTTTCCTTTCTGAGATAAACTGATGGAATTGCATAAACTGATGGAATGAGGGAGTTGAATCGAGAAAAATACACTGAAAAGCAGTGGGAGGAGAACAAGAGGGAATGAACAGGGAGGTGAAGGCACCAGAGAGGGGCCCTGCTATTAACACCAGCCAGGGAAATCCATGTTTAGACAGACCCTGAGGACAAACATCTGGATGGTATTGAAAGCAAAGACCTTGCTACGAAGTAGGGACAGCAACAGCTCTCAAATACTGCAGATGTCCTAAACAAGAACCATATCTACCTTCCGACTGCATAACTCAAAATAATTCTACCTCCTTTCAATTATATTTCAAAAAACTATTGAAAAAGATGTCGGGAAATGTAAAGGAAATTAAGGACATGAATTTGTAACCTCTAAAGACTTTAAA
>VZSV01000011.1:1652406-1688645 GCA_013398735.1 Nothocercus julius | reverse complement strand
GTTCCTACTCCCCTATCTAGCCTTGGTGCTACTCCCTATGTTCACCCTCAGTACTACACGCCATGTTTACCCTCAGTCCTACTCCCTGTGTTTACCCTCAGTCCTAATCCAATATTTACCCTCAGTCCTACTCCCGATGTCTACCCTCAATGCTACTCCCTGTGTTTACCCTTGGTTCCACTTCCCATGTTTACCCTCGGTCCTACTCTCCGTGTTTACCATCAGTCCTACTCCAATGTTAACCCTTAGTGCTACTCCCAACGTTTACCCTCAGTGCCACTCCCAATGTTTACCCTCGGTCCTACTCCCGGTGTTTACCCTTGGTCCTACTCCAGATGTTTACCCTCGGTGCTACTCCGCCTGTTTACCCTCAGTGCTACTCCCGATGTCTACCCTCACTCCTACTGTCAATATTTACCCTCGGTCCTACTCCCCAGGTCTACCCTCAGTGCTACTCCTCATGTGTACCCTCACTGCTACTCTCAATGTTTACCCTCGGTCCTACTCCCCCTGTTTACCCTCGGTCCTACTCCCGATGTCTACCCTCAGTGCTACACCCCATATTTACCCTCGGTGCTACTTCCAGTGTCTACCCTCGGACCTACTCCCCGTGTTTACCCTTGGTCCTACTCCGCGTGTTTACCCTCGGTCCTTCTCCAATGTTAACCCTCAGTCCTACTCCCGATGTCTACCCTCATTGCTACTCCTGATGTTTATCCTTGGTCCTACTCCTGGTGTTTACCCTTGGTCCTACTCCTGCTGTCTACCCTCAGTGCTACTCCCCCTGTTTACCCTCGGTCTTTCTTCCGATGTTTACCCTCAATGCTACCCCCGATGTCTACCCTCAGAGCTACTCCCGCTGTTTACCCTCAGTCCTACTCCCCACGTTTACCCTCGGTCCTACTCCAGATGTTTACCCTTGGTCCTACTCCCGATGTTTACGCTCTGTACTACTCCTGATGTTTACCCTCGGTCCTACTCCGATGTTTACCCTCGGAGCTACTCCCCATGTTTACCCTCGGTCCTACTCCCCATTTTTACCCCCAGTGCTACACCCCGTGTTTACCCTCAGTCCTACTCCCTGTGTTTACCCTCAGTCCTACTCCCTATGTTTACCCTCGGTCCTACTCCGATGTTTACCCTCGGAGCTACTCCCCATGTTTACCCTCGGTCCTACTCCCCATTTTTACCCCCAGTGCTACACCCCATGTTTACCCTCAGTCCTACTCCCTGTGTTTACCCTCAGTCCTACTCCTCATTTTTACCCTCAGTGCTACTCCCCATGTTTACCCTCACTCCTTCTCCCCATTTTTGCCTTTGGACCTACTGCCAATGTCTACCCTTGGTGCTACTCCCAATGTTTACCCTTGGTCCTACTCCCTATGTCTACCCTCAGTGCTACTCCCCACGTTTACCCTCGGTCCTACTCCCCACGTTTACCCTCGGTCTTACTCCTGATGTTTACCCTCAGTGCTACTTGCCATGTTTACCCTCCGTCCTACTCCCAATGTTTACCTTCGATCCTACTCCCTATGTTTGCCCTCGGTGCTACTCCCAGTGTCTACCCTTAGTGCTACTCTCCATGTTTACCCTCGATCCTACTCCCCATTTTTAAACCTCGGTGCTACTCTCAATGTCTGCCCTTGGTCCTACTTCCTCCGTTTACTCTCAGTCCTACCATTATTTCTTCAAAAAGGCTGTGTTCAAAAAGGCTCAGATACTTACAGGTGTTAGGGTAAGAAAAATATTTTCCCCTATCAAAACAGTGATACTGTTGATTTTCTTTTTTTAGGGAGGTACTGATTGTTTCTTTCTAGTATTTTATCTCTGGGTATTTTATTTCAGGGAGACCTGAAATTTTAGTGAGGGAGATCACTTTTTAGAAATCTGCCTGTTCACGGTCTGGAAGAACTTTGTCATTTTTGCAGGACTGAGGTTGGAACAAGCTCAGCAAATTCCCATGGAATGAGAGTAAATGGGTTTAGAATGGGAGAGCAGGATCTGATAAGGAGTCTATGAGCGCCGTGCCCCAGGAATAGAATCTGGGAGTGAATATTGCTCCAAGTGTTGGAGGTCTCTGGTTTCAGTTCAGCCCTTGGAATATAATCAGAGACTGTAATAACAACATATTTAAAGTTGCTAAATTAAACTCTTGAAGAATAGGAAATGATAGAAATCGGTTTGCCTCTTGATATGGTTGCTATATATTATTAATTCCCAATAATGTATTATTTTCTGCAGGGCTCATCGTAGGTGCTTTGTGAGGTGGCTTTTTTGGGGGTGATGTAAATTGACTCCTTGAGAATGCTGTTGTTGGTAGAATCTAACCTTCATTTCATGACGGATTTGGAAGCAGCAGGTTGCAGGGGGTAAGACTGCCAAGAAAGCAAGGATGGTCCTGCGGGTGGGAGAGCAGGATGCCCTGGGCCTTTTGCCACTCTGCGTGCTCTGTGTCTAGTGGGTGTCTGCCTGGTGCCGCAGCAGCTGAATCACAGAATTCTGAGGGTCTCTGTTGAAATAGTTTGAGATACAAGGGCTGCAAAATTAGGAAATGCTTTCTTCAGTTCCCTATCTGCAGAAGTGGAGTCTTAGTGCTTCTGTACCTCATTAGGATGCTGCAAAAATAGGTGTTCTTGACATAAGATGAAAGTATAGATTATCCTTTCAAAAAATGTCATTATTGTTGTTTAGATAATTTATTTTAAGGTGGTTTTGTTATTTGAGACAGAAGCATTGGGAGAGCAACACTTCCATCAAAATTTTGAACATGCAGTTTCCTGAATTTAGTTCTGGGGGAATGCAGGAGTGCAGCCCCTCTCCTCCTCCTCTAAGCTCCATACAGAGCGTGCTGCATCTGCAGCACCTTTTACGCAGCAGTGAATTCCCCAAAAGCCAATTGCAGGATGCTGCTTTTCACACATGTGTGAGTAGCGCATGCAGAAACACACTGGGTAATACATTGTTGAAAGGTGTCTAAAAGAAACTGGCCTGATGTGCTGAAGGATGATTAAGCTGTTCAGAAATCAGGTGTACAAATCTCCTGTGACCCAAGGCTTGCGTGACTAATGATACCAATAGCTAAATCATTCTCTTACAGACCTCAGTGTTCCAGGAAAATATCTTCATAAAGCAGAATTCGGCAGCGGGAGTGTAGGAGGAGGGGAGTTTTAGTCATGGAAGGGCAGCAGGGAGGACAGTGCTAATCCCAGAAGACAATCTGGGTCTTCACTGAAATTTGATTTCTCCCAGGCATGTATGACAGCGTCTTGGAGAAACATCATCATTGAGCTCAGTTTGGATGTCTTCATAGGTGTATGTGTTTTCTGAAGGCTGCCCTTGGCAAATGAGATTAACTTTCTGTAGGAGGTGGTTTGTGTTTGGCTGGTGGAGAAGGCTGACGTCTCGCTTGCAAAAACCCTTGTATGGTGCTTACTGACCAAGACTGCAGTGAGGGAAGGGCTTCATTCCAGGGCACAGGCAGAACTCCAGGGTCCTGGTGTGCAGGGATGAGGTGTCGTGTTAGTGGGCAGTGAGAGCTCTTCTGAAGACACAAAGTTACACTTCAAAAAGGGCCCTGGGTCGCTTGCTGGATGAATTGATGACTCCCAGGGTCCTGCTTTGGGAATGGACTGAAGTTTCTGTTCACAAGCTAAACCACAGAACGAGAAAGAAATGCTGCGTCAACAAATGCTTCCCTTCACCTATGCAAACTCATACTTTCAAGCTAAAATTCAAGTAAATTTAGAAACAAAATGGGAGTTTTTTCTGTTTCAGAAACACAAATGTCAGATTTTGAAAGTATCAAAATCTGATGCATGGATTTTTAAACTTTCTTTAAAAAGCCTGAATTCACAAAAAGGTAACATGTGACTTGGTTGTGCATTGGAGGCAAGAAAAAAAACCATTTCTGTTGCTTAGTATCTTCTCCACATGGCCCTATTTCAGAATTCCTTGCCTAGATATTCCGGCCTGCCCTGTAGTCACTTGCAAGCAGTAGGAAGGGATGACAGTGCAAATCTCTTGAGCCTGGCATTCCGGAGGCGTCGGGTATGAATTAATGAGTTGGTGTCTAGCAACCCTTAGGTTTCCCAATTCTGCATTTCTCCACGATTGTTTTGCCAGCCCACTTCAATTCTTTGTCCATTTTACTCCTTCCAAAAGCTGTAAACAATTCCGAATTTGAAGAATAAAGTAAATTAAAAGCAGTTGGCAGCCCAGCTCTTTTGGCTGTTCTCTGGCATTTGGAAGAAGGAGAGGCCTCTGTGCTTGTCTGAGATAACAGATCCAGCTGCAAAAGAACAACGAGAGTTGGGTCTTTCTGTGGTCTGATGTAAATGAACACTCCAGGCAAGAGTGAAAAATTCCCTCTGAAACTCAAATCAAGGCCCTTTGGCCAAAAGCCCTGGTCTTTTCGAGGCCGCTCTTGTCGGATCCGCTCGCTTCTTCACAGGGCTGCTCGGCGCGGATGTCTGGGTGCTCCTGCGCGGCACCTTTGCCGCTGACGTGGCCTTGCTCCGAGCCGGGCTGGAAGAGCTCGGTGCCTTGGAAAGGTGCCGGGGAGCAGCGTGGCACCGTGCTCCGGACGCGGCCCCGGCACGTGGGGTCTCCTCCCTGTCTGTTGGCGGTCGCCTAGGCCAGCACAGTAAGAGGGAGCCCTAGTAGGGATCGCACTGCCGGCGCTGACCATGACCCCTGCAGTCGTGTTTTGAAAATCCGCCTCGACAAGAGCTCCTCAGACTAAATCCATAGAGATTAAACTGGATGACGTTATCCTTTTCATTGTCCTGACCAAAATGCTAAATGCCAGCTCTGTAAACTCTTCTTAATTAAAAAAATCTGTCCCAACAGGCAGAAAGGACAAATTTCAAGGTAGAGAAGACATTTTAAATTCATCTGAAAGTGGTTTTGATAGCAAGGGATAGCAGTACATTTATTGGAATAATTTGATATCCCATCAAGTCAATTTGCACAGAGTCTTTTGAGCTGGTTTTCTGCCAGCTGTGTTGTTAGAAAGTTTGCTGAACTTTCAGATGACTAAAGAAATGTTCTCCCTGAATATTGATATAATGAAATACCCAAGCGTTGGATTTCTTGTGTTTCAGAAGAAAACTGCAAAACACTGTCTTGAGAAGTTCATTACTGCAGTCAAAATAGCCTTTTCTTTCTCCTTCTGACAGGTTCCAATCCATCAAAATCTTAAAGAACTGCTCGCTGTCCGGACTGAACTTCAGAAGAAGGTGGAAGAGCTGCAGCGGGAAGCTGCCACCCGCTCCATTTCCTCCTCCTCCGACAGAGGTTCCTCCCCGTCGCACTCCGCCACGCCAGTGCACACCTCCGTGTGAGGGGCAGCAGAAACCATTTGGGAACGATTCATGTCAGGTAATACTGAGGAGGGCAGAAAGTTTCTCCCATCCCACAAGAACTGTGACTTAAAATTGCTGTGATCTACATGCCTTACTGTGTCTGGTATTATCACGATGAGGCCAAAAAGAGCTTCAATAGATGTGACGTATTTTCTTGTTTGGCAGTTCCCACATGTGTTTTGACTAGCTAAATCACCAGTTGTGAAATTAACTTTGTTTTGAGCAGCTAACAACTTAACCATGCTAAAAAGGAATCCGTCCAGCGGGCAGACGGAAAAATTATCAGGGTACCAGCCCTGGCTGAGAGCCTTGGAGGAAATGCACATGGTGATGCTTGCACTTCAGCAGAACCCTGAAGTCCTTCTGAGCAGGAGCTCTTTTTTTTCACTCAGTACCCTTTTTTTTTTTTTTTTTAGGTATTTGATGCACTTGGAAATTGATTTTAAATTAAATGTTTTCCAGTGAAGTCAGTTTTACGTTTTGACTAAATACGCCATTAAAAGTGGATGAAGTTAAACTGCATTTGTCTAGTACACCCACTGACTTGTATGATGTAATATATTTGGTAAAGCATGAATTTTAGGTTTTTTTTAAAATGCCTTTTGTACAAGTTTAAATAAAGTCTTTTGACTATTTAGCTTATTGTTCAGTTTCAGCCTCCCAAGTAAGGGATAAACTTACCCATGTCACGGTCTTGTACAAAGCAAAGGTTGTTTTTTAGCAAATGGTAATATTTTGGGTTGGAATGACACCCAGCTGTGTAAATTGTATAGTCTGTATAGCTCCACATTTTGCTAAGAGTGTTTTGTTTGAAAGTGTACACATAAAATGCAATGCTGTGTCCATTTATGTACATGTGTATGTGATGTTAAACATATGCATACTTCCATGTTTTTAAGCTGTAAGTACAGAAAATGGATCCTGCCTATCCACACTCTTTTGAAGACCTTAACTTGTAATGACTTTGTTTGACAAAGTTTATAAATAATATGATCTTAATTGGTTTTCTTGAAATAAAGCCTGGTGGCTTTTTGTTTTGTAAATTGCTGCCAGCATTTTTCTGTAAAGTGAATACCTTGATCTGTATATTCATACGAAATACACCTCCTCTGCTTTCCTTCAGCTCCCTGAAGTATTAACATATCACAGAGATTTGATTACTGTTCTGAGTAGCCTTTTAAATCATTGCTCAGTTGCCTTCTTGAAAGGCTCGGACGTGGTCCATGCTTAAAATTTCCCTTTGCTTGTTTTTCTTCTGTGTTTCTTGACAATCTCTTTCTTCTCCTTAGGCCCTTTAAACACAGCAGCTCTGCTTTTTGGCTTGCTCTAGTATCGTTCCAAGTTCTGCTGGCAGGAATTAAGTTCCATTCTTAAGGATCAGCTGGTTCTCTATGCTGATGTGGTTCTTACTGTCTGCAAGCAGTCATTTATTACAACATTTGTTCTTAGTATGAGAGAGAGCAATGCACTCCCCTGCTTTTCTGCGTTCATGTTAGTGATTTGTAGGTCCCGAGTAAGGTGAGCTGCAAAGCTGAACGTTTACAGCTGTTCAGGGGAAAGGCAGAGGTGCTATGTCCGGGCTTAAAAGTTCACTGTGCAGTGCGTAGTATTTCAGTGTCTTTCATTATAGTTAAACAATTGCATTTTATAATACGCATTCACCTACAAGAAAGCTTGCGATGGTGCAATTTTCATCAACCTCAGGCTTTTAATAAATAGATAAAAGATGTTTTTTGTTTTAAAAAAACCAAAAAACTAAGTAGCATGCCAGCAGTGAATTTTAAGTGGCCAGAATGTGTTGAGCTGGCATTGAATGAAACTCTTCCACACTTCAGATTTCTTTGACATTTTAACTGTATATTGAAGTAAAGCACATTATCTCTAAAATGCAGTGCTGAAGAAAGTCATTTGAAGTTTTTCCCCTTAATAGTGCTAATAATCACAACATATATCCTCCATAATTATTAGGAAGGGATGACTGGATTAGCTTGGGCACTGTGAGATTTAGAAAAACTTAAGATTCCTGGAGCTAATATTTGAGGATTCGATTTTGCCAAGAAAATTACTGCATATTTCAGCTGACTGCCTTAGTATCCACAAGTTCCAACTTAGCTCAGGGAGCCTTCTCTGATCTGAAGGAGTAGAATGGGGGCTATCTTACTATAGTATTTATAGGCATAGTGGATTTTTTTTTTTAAACCACTCAGCATGGTAATTTTCAGAGATATATAACTGTTATATGTGCTCGTTATGCATAGCTCTGTCCAGAAGAGATGTCAAGGGGATGTTCTCTTTCTACTTGGGCTGCTTCCTTATATCCATATTTTTATCTTACTGATTTAAAAATTATGTCATTTTTTATTTTTTTAATAAGACAGGTTTAAAGTGGTTGAGGAGAGAGCAGAACCTTGGCTCCAGTGTGGTGTACCTTGAACAGAACTATGAACTTCTAATTGAGTCACTGGATCTCCTTTTGTTTTAGGTTTTGGGTTTGACTCTAAGGGGAGGGCCAAGGGAATGTGCACAGACAGCAAGCTGCTAAATTTGACCTGTAGGATTTTCTTATTGTAAATGATATGTGGGAGAGGAAACAGCTTGAATCCAGGATTGAAGCGTTCATAACTAATGAAGCCGTTTTTCCTTTGTAAAGTAAGTTGATTGAATTGTCAGTATAAGACACATTGCCATTTAGTCATGTTTCAAAGCTGAATTAGACTTTTTCCTCTTTTGCAGATAGATAAAAGTTCATTGGTTTTGCTTTTCTTGTTTGCTTATTTAGTAGAAATGGAAGAAGGCTTTTAAAGCTGGAAAAGAGTCTTAACTGCCTCCTTTTGTTCCTTCCCCTCCCTCCTGTATAATTACATAGGCAGCCTTCCTCTCAAGGGGTTAAAGCTTTAAATAGAAGAGTTTATTTTTTTCTTTTTTTTCTACAACAAAAGCTAATTTATATGCTGTATTTAATAACTCCAAGAATGGCTGTCTCTCTAAGAGCTGCAAATAGGGCATCAAAATATCCCCTTCATGTGCACTGAATCCCACAGCAGAGGGTGAAGCAAAATGGGCAATGTGGCCTATTCCCCAGGCACGGCAAACTTTCTTCTCATGTTAAAATGCAAATAAAAGAGTGTATACTTCGTGTACTTCGTTTTCACCATTAGATGAAGGTTTTCACAGTAATACTTTTTTTCTCATATAGTCCAGTTTTTTTTTAATGAAGATTTTAGTGTATTTTAGAGGTTTTTATGTATACAGAGGACCTGCTCCAGCCTTCTGTAATTTAAATCCAAAATGCAGCACCTCCCCTGGCCCCACAGCCAAACAAAACTAGAACGTCCTACTGTCTGTTTTATTTGTGTTTTTTTTTTAAGGGTAGACAAATTCTGTTTTTTTTTTTTTTTAACCACATGACCCTTGCATGCATGTTACCAAAACAACTCTTTTCACAGCATATTATTAAACCTTCATTTGGAAGAGGTCACTTCTGCATTAGTAAACAGTATGTCTTGCTTTTAACTGATGATTTCACTGTAAAGATGTGAGTCTCTAGTTTCACAGTTCCTTTGTTTCCGAATTTCATTTGGTTTTGACCAAATTTGTCAGGTTGTTTGATCCTGAAACTCATTTGATACAAGTTTTAAGGATGAAGTCTGTCTACTCATTTTTTTAGAATTTGAAAAGACCTCATGGACTAACTTCACTTCTTCACAAAAAAGGAGTAGTTAAGACTGACAGTAGAGCAAATGATCCTCAATGGGGCTGCATGAAAATGGCTAAACTTACCGTGTGCCCCCGAAACCCCAAACTGATGTCACAACATTCTGAAATGATGAACCTCATGGCACGGTAGTCTCACATGAAGAAACTACTACAGCATGGCCAAAGGAAAATGTGAGTTATTCATCTAATAAAGACTAGCAAAAGAATGGAGTGCTTATCAATTCTGTTTTCTGTGTAATAGAGAAACCTGTTTCTGATTTTTTTTCATTAAAAATAGCATTAGTTGATCTGAGAAGGGAGGGGTTAAAAGGATGAGCCACAGAACAGGTGGCACATAAACTCAAGACAGCTGCATCTGTACTTCTGGACTAATGAGAAAAATCCTTTTTTTCAGTGTTTTATTGCCTTTTGTTATATACAGGATGAGAAAGTTCACACCATGTATACAGAATATAAATGCAAGATTTTTTAAAATTCCATATCCAGGTTTAAAAATAACAAATATACTAATTAAATGCAGGTAGTTAGAGGGGTGAATGCTGTACCAGATATTTCCGAACTTGTATCATTACTAGGAAAATACAAATGAACTTTCTCCGTTGCTATAACGCCTGAAGTATAGATGATGTGAAGTGTAAACTCCTCATTTTTCAGACTGAGCAGACAGTTCTGACAGAGAAGGAGACAAACTGCAGTAAAAAAGCAATTGAGTCTTCACTGACATTTAGCACATGAAGCTGTAGGTTTTTGCCCAGTTGTTTTGAAGAGGCTGGGTTTAATTTCTTTACTGCAGTATTTGTCAACATTTCCCCATTAGAAATATTTCAGAAAGAAATCTTGAATTCTGTTACTCTGAACTTTGAAAAGTGCTCCCTTTCACTGAGCATTTACATTTTTCCTTACGCATACCTTTAAATTACATTAAGGCATAAGTATGCACCAAAGCCATAGAAAAGGCTTCGACAAAAGGAACAACTTCAGTGCAGACTACTTCTGAGTTCCAAAAATTGTTATTTTTTTCCTCAGTGAAACTTTTTTCCCTTTTTTTTTTTTTCTTTCAAAACAGCAATACTGTGAATTACCTGCATGGTTATCATATGTTCTAATTTAACACTTTCCCAAAGGAGGGCTGAGGGCTGCAGACTTGAGCATCCCTGGACCCTGCCCTGTCCACTACACGAACAGGGTCCCAGTGCTCTGTCCAGTTACAGGACTGATGATCTGCATCTGTAAAAATACCATTCATGAGCAAAAGGAAGAACGGAGTTACGTTCATTTGATCTGCCCGGGGTATATGACTCTTACCGTTTATCAATGCCATATTGCACCATTTTATCTATTTTCTAAAAATGTTTTCATGCCACAGCTGTCAAATATGTTGGCTATGAAAGCAGAGGCTACAGTGTTTGGAGAAGTAGTTACCCAGACCCAGGGGCTTTTGAGCACTAGGACGTCTACAGCCCCCATCTCCTCCTTCATAAAAATTCAACTCTAGGAGTGAGCAAACATATATTCTGTATCCTGTATCTATTTCTTCTGCTTCCAGTCTCAGAGAAACCAGTAGTTAGTTTTCTAATTGAAATCCATTAATAAAACAAAGTAGCAATAATTAATAGCAGCATTGTTATAGCCCAAGTGTTCCAAATAAATGACAGGTGCCATATATCCTTAGGACCTGTCTCCCTTATAAAATGCTGTAGTTGTTCTGTTAGAGCTAGTGTAAGGCATTGAAAATGCAAGTGCAAAAAACAACCTCAGAATTGTGCAGCTGTTGCAAGATACTTGTAATGTTACTAGGCAATTTCCTTTCAAATTGAGCTGTTAGACCTAAAAGCTCCTAGGCTTATTCACCTATTGGCAAGGCCTTGTGTAAGTCGTATCTACATGAAAGCTGTGAATTTGTACATCAAACAGAAAACACTTTTTTTATCCACATTCACACTATATGTGTTTTTGCAAAACATTACAAAATGCAGACATTTCAAGTTTATATATAAACACAGAGTATCTTTTACACTAGGTAAATTGAATTTCCTCTCACCTTAAAGCATTTTTTAAGTACTCACTGTTTGGGGAAAATGTATTGGTAAGTAGCAGTGTTCACATTTTAGCATCAATAAAAGAGATGTGGAGGGATTCAAAGCAAAATCACAATTCCTGCAGCAAAAGTCAAAGCTTTGCACCCCTTTTCTGCCTAAAGTGACCGGGACCGTTCTTGATAGTTGTACGAGTGCTTGGAGGACGGGGGGGGACAGTACCTGGTGAGCTTGACTTGGCGTGTGCAGTGAGTGTCACGGGTCTCAACGGATCTGCTCTTTATTTCCTTTTGGGTTAAATCTGTCATTTGCTCTGGTCTGAATGAGACCTGAATCTCTCCTTGGAAGCATAAAAACCAACCGTTTTGATTTCATTTCAATGACAATATAGGTCTCCTGTTGATGACAGAGGCAAACTCTATCCCTTTGTAACTTCGACTCCGTTCTGACCTCTAGCATAGCCACACGTTCAAATGGTATTTGCCGAAAGTGAGCGCTGCATTCACAGCTATTACCTGTATGAGTGTTTTGGGATGAAAATTAGGTCCTTTTATTTGGTTAGAAGCCCAGTGCTGTGTGGTTGGGAGCATCCTGGACTAAGGAGCAGGGTGTCACCTGGCTCAGCCTGAGGCCCCGCCTGAGGACCTACCCATAGGCACTTTTATTTTCAGGTGTAGCTACTCTAGGAAGCACCGTCTACGCTCAGTAAATGTGCAGTTTTCATCACTGCTGTTGGAAGTAATGTGCCCATAGCAGATGGCCGAAGTCCGCTAGAAGTGATTTACAAAGGGGTTGGCATGGTTTGCTTTGGATCGCTATTTACAGGCACTTCGCTGTAGTCACACCAGTAAGTCCTTCGGCTGCTTGGAAAGGACCTTGTCCCTTAACTGACACTTGAACCTTTTGAGGCCCTTTCCGTTGTTCTGCATACAACTTGAGATCAAGCCTACAATATTACTTCAATGTAAACATGTACGTCTTTACAAAAAATAAACACATACTACCACTACAACCCTAGAGCCTATAGCACTAAGAAGCCAATTCAAGCCTAAGTGCACATTAAATAGCTTTGGATTCAAATTAAATAAAAAGCTAAATTACAAGCACGTAAGATCTCCATGTTCGCTGCTGTCTGACTCTCTCCTGTCCCCAGGTCATGCTTCAGAGCTTCGCGCCGTCTTGTTTGGGTGGTTCTGCTGACTGCGTTTCCAGTACTAAATATTTAACTAGGGAAGGAAAAAAAAAAAAAGGATTGTGAATACAATAGCATACAAAGGAGCTAAACTGCATGCAGGGGGTGCCCGGGGCTGGGAGGTTCAGCCTTGATTATCTGTCACTGAAAGAAGGATCATGCTCTTCCTGTATAACACGCTTTTGGTGGCTGAAAACGTGACAGCTAAATACTACCTGCCGCTGTCTGCAGAATTAGATCCTTGGTCTCTTAATGCAGAGATTTCCTTTGTGTGCAGCAAGGGGGAAAAACACCGTGGTGGAAGTCTCACGGAAAGCTGCAGCCAACCTAAGTGGCGTCTCCATCACAGAGACGCTGCAGCTCAGTAAAGCGTGAGCGCATTTAAGAAAGCCCTTCAGTAAAGCTGCTTTTGTGGCCAGAGGCACGAAGGTTACGGGATGCAAAGCGCTCACCTTGAGGTTCTTCGCTCACAACCGCTTCCATATTTTCTCCTTTCACATATTCCGCGTTAAGTCCCTCTGGGAAGCAACAATAAAGAGTGAGATGGGAGGGCAGGAAGTAAAGACAGTTTGCTTTGATGCCTGAAAACCAGCAGGAATGGCCCTGTGTTGTGCAGAAGCGAAGATGCTTTTTTTTTTTTTTTTTTTGCAAACTCCTCTGTGTCAGCAGCAGTCAGAGCCCCCGGAAGGCAGGCCCAGTGCTGAGGAAGCCTGACGGGCGGGACGGGGCGGTGGGCGCAGCGCCCTGCACCCCTGCTCCCTGCTCCTCCTGCGCGGCTTCGTGCCGGGGGCCGCGGGGCCGACCCCTGCGCGACGGAGGCTCCGCTGGTGCACGGGACTGCGGCGCGGGGCGGCCGCGCCGAGGCACCGCTGCCGGGGCTGTGGCTCATTAACAGCTCAGCTGTGCACAGGGCAGTTCAGAGCAGGGCTGTGCTGAGGAAGCAGGACCCCCGGGGGGGCAAAGCCCCAGTAAAGCTGTTACTTAAACGCAGATTCCCAGTGCTGGCAACAAGTGCAACCAAGGCCACGGGGGCAGGAGCCGCTCGTCCTTCCAGGTGGGAGGGGAGGAGCGAGGCCGATGGGCGAGGAGGAGGAGGGCCCCCAGGACGCGCTGCGAGGAGGCTTCGTCTGCAGCTTTCCCAAGAACCGGTAGCTGCACCAGAAGGACAGAGCTGGGAAGAGCGCTCACAGACTCGCCCCTGTGGAAGGACGGCCATGGAAAAGCAGCCCAGGCTGCTCCTCCGTGCTGCCAGCACTGAACAGCTCCACTGCCTCCCCCAAGACATGTGTTTTGCTGGGATAACACCAAATGCAATTTCTGTTTTTCAATAAAAAGCCTCTTTTGCAGTGGCTGACGGCTCTTAGATTTCTGTCATGCATTGCAATGCATCTAAGACCTGACATTAGCCCAGCATGCCATGTCTGATGGCTTAAATTAATCCTCCTTTATAATTAACTTTAATTTCCTGCCGCCTTTCTGGGGCTTTGTGTCTCTCAGCTTTCCCCTCATCAAAGCCCTCACTTTTTTTTTTTTTTAATTATTTATTCCTGCCAAAATATCATTTAAGTGCGGGGATATATGCAAGGGTGTTTCACTCTATCACATTCATTTGACTTTTCCTGCTGATCTAATTTACCCAAATGCTCCTGTTTGTTTCAGGCACAACTGGGAAAATAACACCATTCCAGCAGAAGTTTCCAGCCCCCTTCCCCAGGGCAAAGGAGCCTCTTGAGGGATTTCAATTAATTTCAGAAGGCCTTTTTTTCCAGCTGCCACTGCCTGCCATGGCACCACCACGTGGTGGTGGGACCGGCCCTGGCCCCTGGGGACACGTGGGGCCACCAGGTCGAGGCCGGGCAGGAGCTGCTCCTCGGGCAGCACCGGTCACCGTGATCCCGGTCTCTCCTGCTGTGTTTTCTCTCTGCAGTGGCTAAACAGAGCCCTTCGGTGGGGTGGCCTAGAGAAAGGCTGGTCCTGACGAGAACAACCTCAGGAGCAGTTGCCCACAGCGACTGCCGCTTGCCTGCAGTGATCACTGCCCGCCTGTGCCGCCCAGCACAGCTGCGGCCACTTCCAGCCAGCCGAGCTCAGCTGGGCTCGGCTCAGCCCAACTCGGCCCGGCTCAGCTCACGCTGCTCCTGCTTCTGCTCTTCCTTCTGCTACCTGGTGAGTTTTTGGTCTCTTACTGATGTGTCTGGGTTTTGCCCCCCGCTTTTTTTAACCTCTTGCTGAGATGCCCGTGGTTTCCCTTTTTCCGAGACACTTGGGTTTTGCCTCTCTTTCTGCCCCTGCGCTGGGGTGTTTGGTTTTCACCTCCTTGCTCCACTCCTGGCTCTCGACTGCGCCCGTGCCGCCGTGCAGGCGCAGGAGCTTTCGGCTCCCGGGATCATAGGGCCCTGATGGTGCCTGAGGAAGCAGCGCGAGGGCAACAGGCACTGATGCCCAGGGGAACCTGCACCCCTGGGCTCGCCCTGACTCCCTGTGTTGGGAAGGGCTCCTCCCTGGCCAAGGGCAGGGCTGCACGGGGGTACCCGCGGAGGGGAAAGGGCTCAGCCTGCATCCTGTGCCCTCGGGGGAGGTTCCCGCCCTTCCCGGGGCCCGGCACCCCATGGGACGGCAGGGATGGGGACAGGGCCGCTTACGTTGGATGCTGAAGCAGAACTTCTTCTGCTGGTAGGAGATGTAGCTGGAGACGGCGCCGATGAGCGCCATGGCGAGGGCGCTGGCTATGCCGGCGATGGTCCCCGTCTCGGCCACGCTGCCTGCGAGGGAAGGGCACGCGGGCGGCTGTGGGTCCACGTGGCCGCGGGACCCGCGGAGCCAGCCCGGCCCCCCGCACCTACCTGTGTTGTGGTCACCCTCTGTGCTGCCACCGCCGGCACCTGCAAGACACGCGGGGGTCAGGGCCACCACTAATGATATGGGGATGTAGTAACAATAACAACAACGGTACGATGGGATTAATGGAGGCCTGCGTGGGCGCAGGCAGCCGGGGCTGGGAGGACGACAGGGAGCGGCAGCGGAGACGGCTCCGCTCCCTGATCCGGAGAGGTTCTGCGATGGCCTTCGCCATCTCTAGGAGTTTCTCCGTGGAGAAACTGAATCGGGGAGGAAAAGTAGTTCCTGCAGCAAGTGGCAACTCTTAACAAGTCACTTAAATGCTGAATTTATGGAAGGAGGTCAGTGTTGCATTAACATCTCCAGCACGGTTTGTCCTCAGCACAGTGATTCATTAGTGCTGATTGGGCTTGTGGTGTTCATCACTTTAACTTGACCGCTTTTACTATTTAATGCTGTGGGTCCTGGTGAGCGCACGGTCTTGCACAGCCGTTGCTGTTTTCTCCCCGTTGTCCCCAGCCACGTGTGGTCACATCATGGCAAGCACCAGAGGCGTTCAAAGCATCCGCCTGAGAACAGGCATCAGTCCTTGGGGTGGCCGATACCAGCCGAGGTGGCCGTGGGACTGCGGTGCTTGTAGGAGCCAAGGACGCTCGACCTGCTGACACAGGTTGTGGCCCTGGGGCCAGAAACGCTGCTTGCCCTGCTGGAGCCGGGTGCCGCCGGAGAGCCCGGTGTGCTGTCCCGACGGAAAGGAGAGCGCACTGTTGCTTTCCAGGCGTTTAGCTGACAGGGTGACTTCTGTTTGAGTGCGAGAGCGAGCGAACGTCCTGCAGCTGAGCCAACAAATAGGGTTTTCTTGTTTTCTTTCCCCGCTCGTTAGGGCTGCTTCCCAAGGCGCTGCCTCGGTCTCTGCTCCCTGTGCCACCGGCTTTCTGCGGCTGCAGGCAAGGGGCCGACCTGCTCCTCGCTCGCTATGGCCTTGGGTGACCACACTGGGTGCTCTCGCACAGGAGCTGCAATGTTTCCTATCGTATTTCAGCCATGGGGGCATTTTAGAGCCTCCCTGCCCTGACAGGGTCTGGGTAGTGGCTGTTGGGGGTCCTGTGGGTCCATCCCAACATCCCACCTCCCTGTACCCCAGGGGCCCCACTGGCGAGTGCACTGAGTACCTACCCTTGTCAGGGTTGTAGCCGCCGTCTATCACCCCGGCCAGGTCATCATCTGAAAATGCTGTTTAAAAAATAAAATAAAATAAAGCCACGTTTGTAGAATGCCCAGCAAAGCTTTGCAGCTGGACAAGGTGCACTTGAAGCCTCGTGGCAGTGCTGCTAAACCTGCTTGCTCCCTGGTTGGAGCCGGCTGCTGCCTTCCAACGGCTCTGTGCTTAAAGCTTTTCCACAGATCTCTGCATCACCAGCAAGCGCGCAGAAAGCGCAGCCGCGTCACCCGGGTAAGCCGATCTAACAGCTCGGACGCGGTCTCGCAGGGCGCCGTACCTTCCCCGGGCTTCACGTTCGGCTTCTGCCCGCCTTTCCGGTCGTTGCTGTCATCAAGGGCATCGGCCAAGTCGAAATCCATAGGATCCTTTGCTGCAAAACAACGCGCTGGTTAGTCGTTCCAGCCTGGGTGGGGAAGCTTCCCAGCTCCAGCAAACTTGTTCCATGCAGGAAGAGCTCAACTTTGCCAGGGAAAAGCGTCAGTGAACGAGATGGGGGCACCGATATGAACCCCTCCCGCTTTCGCCGGGGAGCAGCTCGGGGCTCATCCCGCTCGGCGCCCGCGCTGCGGTTGTGCGAGGTGTCGCCTCTCCCGCGGGAATGGCCTGACGTGGCGTGGGCAGGAGGGAAAGGCCAGCATGGGGCGGGCGGCTCTGGGCGCGGTGGGGGAGGCCGAGGACGTGGTGCCCTGACGGGGCCCGCGGTTGGTGCGCTCTGAGCTCGCCGGTCTCCCCGCGCGCGGGATGGGGGCAGAGGGCGGCTCCGGGGCGGCACTCACCTGGCTTGTGCTTGGGGGGCGTCCGCGTCGTCTTGGGCCGCCGCGTCGTGGTGGTGAGGACGGCGTCCCACAGGCTGAAGTCTGCGGGCGAGCAGAAGGTGGGGAGTGAAACACGCGGAGCCCTGCGTGTCCCGAGCACCTCGGGCACGTCCAAGCGCACCGCCAGCCTCGGCGACTCCGCGCTCTCCGTCCCTACGCTGGCTGGGGGATAGACGGCCCGATCTGCTTTCCCTCTACTAAATTCATGCTGGGATCTTAATGTTCTAGCAAGCTAGCTCACTTCCGAGCTCTCCCCCCCTGCAGTTTATTTCAGGTTCTTGGGTTTTGCTGGGTTGAGCAACCCACGGCTCTTGTGACTGCTCTATATTTAAGTGGGTATGTTTGGCCAGCACTGAGCTACAGGAGATGCCAGCAATGAAACTTTCACATCAGCATAAGCTTCCTCAAAGTGTTGGGCGCGTGCTGTGGGTCCAGCTAGCCAGGACAGCCACAGTGTTGTGGAAATATTTTTTTTCTAGACAGGGAAAACTTCACCAAACCAGTGCATTCAGTGAAAGTGAGGGACATCTTAGGGAAAAAGAAAGAACAAAAATACTCTCTGAGCGCTTTCCTGTAAAGAAAGCTACTAGGTGCCACGCTGCGAGACATAAAAACCTTTGTAGAGCTGAGCTGTGATTTGTGTCTCTTCCATTAGGATACTGCAAAGTGTGCAAAATTCAGCCTTGACCATAAATGCTCTAATACCACTCGCCTTCAGGATGGACAGAAATATCAATATTTCATTTACTTAAGCCTTACGGAGTGTGCAAAGCTCTTCACAAATGCACATTGGTACCAGCTTCCTTATACCGAAGAGAATGGGGAAACAGAAGAGAGAGGCTCAGGAAGGTAAATTTTGCTCACAGCAAAACCAGAAGCAGCTCCACTTCAAGCCTGCAGTCTCAAGGGCTGCTATACTTTTCCTCCCTTTCCACCATCCTACCCATTTATTCCCCTGGACACCAAGCGCCGGTGGTCAGCAAACTCCCAGGCCATGTTCTGTAGCTCTGATCCTTGCCCCTGCAGTATTGCAGCTCTACAGCTACAGGCAGGTTTCCCTGTAATGTGCCAGTTTTTGTAGGAAAGAATGAGAGGAGATGTGTTTGATGTGTTTGGAGAGGTGATGCGGACGGATGAGGCTAATGCAGCTCAACCAGCTGAAGTCATCCCGCTGCAGAGCAGTGGCTGCTTGTGGACCGGCTTCCACCTCATTGCAAGCACACGGGAAAGGTGATTTAAGCCTCAATTCTGTAGCACATCTGGGGTGTTCACATGGGCAATCAAAGGCTTCCACACCAAAGTCTGAGCTCGTGCAGCAGCTCCCACTTTGTGCACGCAGTGGCAAGGCAGCCCATGCCACTCAGACCCACGTGGGAAGCAAACCCAGCATTTTGCTAAATGATAGGCAGATAAGCCTATCGCTTATTTTTATATTATAAATATAAATATGCCTCACCTGACCCGCTTGCAGGCTTCCGGGGTGTCTTGGGAGTCGCTGCCATAAAAGAGAGAAAAACATTATTCAGGGTAACACCAGGAATCTGTTGCTTCTGTTGGGAAAATAAGCAGCAAAATGTCTTCTTGTTCTGCGCCTGCAAACTCCTCGGAGCCTGGGGCTGTGAATCCCCTGGGTGAGCCGACACGGAGCCCGGCCTCATTGCAAGGGGCTGTGTCCCTGTGCAGGGACAAGTGTCTGCAGAGCACAGCGGGCCTTGTTCCTGCCTAGTCCCTTATTTAAGGGAGCTATTGTTTTCTGTGCTGCAGGACACACCAGGGAGTCCCCTTCACAGAAGGGATTTTGGTGACAACCTAATGTTCAGACCCCAGGTCCCCTGGTCATTTCTGTGCTAAAGCCAGCTAAAGCTATTGGGTTTTTATTCTTTTTTCCCCTGCAAACCACTATCTATTAATAGTGGATGGCATTACCAAGTATATGAATAGATAATGAGCAAGAGTTGTGGCTGCTCTATTCTCATTAATTTCTATTGGTGTTGCCGGATACCGGAGTGCTCTTTTTCCAGGGTATTGGTAGGATTTGATGCGACTGGTCTCCAGATTCTTTGTTAGCTTTTATTCTGCTTTGATATAATCAAGTCTGGCGATGGGTGCACCATTCCAAAGGGGTCCTGAGGAAAGCACTGCCTTTCCCCATCCCATCCAGCCTGGGGAAGCTCCAGTTTCCCTGGGTTTGGAAGTGCTGGTTACACACTAACCACTCTCCCCGTGTACTGTAATCAGAGGACTGGCAATATTCAGCCCTAGGTCAGCATCTGATAGAGCAGTGACCAGGTCTAGCATCTCATGATCTATCACCTTCCTATGCTGAGGATGTCTTTAACCCTGGTGTGTCATGAGAGGTCTGAAGTGAAACACTTCATGTTTTATTCCATTTAAATCCACATGTAATGCAGCACAAATGTCTCTATGTTGTGAGACTGTAAAGCAAGAGACCTCCAACCCCTATTATAGCTTTCACTTCAGCGAAACCGTTTGCAGAGCGCTCTGCGTGGCTGGACATCCCTCCTGGGACAAAGGGATGGGGATGATTGGCTGTGCCATGTCATTGTGTGGAGATATGTGTGACCGGAGGGGACAGAGCAGGTGGCTCTGCTATGACCCCTTGGGGCACTGTGGGCAATGGCAGGGTGCTGAAGCACATCACCTGTAGCTCTTGGCCTGGTGTTTTGAAGCGCTAAGAAATGCACTGATGTACCATGGATAAAATCAGCATGACGTGCAATCCCCTCTACTGCAGTGTCTCTGTAGCCACAACCAGAAATTTAAGGTGGTTAAATGACCAGATGCAGATTAATTTTGAGCTCAGTTTATGAAAGGAGATGGCGGAAACAAGGTATTTCTGCTGGAAATGAGTCTCTCTTAACCGGCAGGTTACACTGGAAAACAAGCAAGTGAAAGCAGCAGCAGAGCACACTGTTCAATCTTCCCCGTTTGCAGTGGGACTGGAGGCTCAGTGCCTCTCCGGAGGGGATTTGGGAGCATGAGAGAAACTTAACCTTCAAGGGAAGCTGCTTTCCCTGCCCAGACTTCCCGCGGTGCACAGTGCATGGTGCCGCTGGGTAGGGGAGATTGCTAATACTGACAGAGAGGGTGGCCCTGGGGATGCTCATGGCCCTGGGCTCGGCAAAAGGACAGTTGAGATGCGGTGCACGAATCCCATAAGTAACCCCAACCCGGCCCTCGCCAGCTGAGAGAGAGGTGGTCGTGTTAACATCCAGGCAAAACTGGAACTGTTCGTTACTAGACCTTACTGCTGCACACAAGCAGCCAAGAGCCCCCTAAGATATGTTCGGTGCCGTCGTGATATCAAAATAATACCATGACTCTGCAATCTGTTGAAAATCATAAAATGAAGGAGCACAATGGTAGCAAGTAATTTTGACAGGGATATTGCTAATTCCACTTGATGCCAAGTGTGGAGACCTAGTCTACCCAGTAGAGAGGATGAGGTACCATGTAACCCTCTGTCCCTCTCCACTTGCATATTATCCCAAAGAATAATTGCATCTCTTAATTACTATTGGCTTTCTCCTCTTTAAAAGAGTAAATAAATTTGACTTACGTCGTTTGGTGGTGAGATCACCCAGAGCATCTTCTAGGTTGAAGTCATCTAGGCTGTCCCCATGACCTGGAGATAAAGAATCAGCATTGGTTTTCCTTGCTCCACACAAAATAAATTGCCCTTAAGTACACCATGGCTAGACTTGTTTGCTCAATTTGCTTTAGTTTTTGGAGGGCTTTTTGCCTAAGCCTGACCCATCATCGGTGCTGACGAAGACACCCGCGTTCTCAGAGCACTATGACTGTTAAATTGCAGAGCAGTCATCTCCGGATTTTCCATTTGTCTGCCCTAATGGATGTGGTATAAAAACACATGCTACACTTAAATTTGTCAAGCAGAGCTACCAATTCATCTGTAGCTGCCACTCATCTGTGGCTGCGCTCACAATTATATGTTTGCTAAACACCATGAAAATATTGGAACAGCACAGGCCAATTCACGGAAAAACAACCAACCCCACGCACCTCTTTTTTTGAAAGTACATCCCAACATCAAAAATTTCAAATTAAAATCCTGAAGCTGCCTGCCAAACACACTACTTAACACTTCAGATACCACCTGAATCACTACCTTGGTAAACTAAGAACATACCCAGAGCCAAGGAACACACCTGACAACAGACGGCAAATTTGTTGTTGAAGATGCCTTACAACAACTCCAATCGCTTTATAATATCCTGGGAATGACTCTAAACTATCCGGTGTTCTAATGCGATAGCACCGTCTAATCCTTCCTTCCCTGACTTCTTTTGCATCATGTTAATTACTGTTGACTTACCCTAGTTCTGAATGTATTTGTCTTGATAAATTCATGCTTTTACATCTCCGAGCATGCTGAGTAATTAATATCCTTTGGGTTTGCTAAGTACTGCAGCCCTGCAAGAGAACATTAAAATGGCTTTCCTCTTATTCCTACTGCTAAATGGATTTAGCTATTGCCACCTGAGCTCCAGCTTGCTCCATGAATAAATTTAAAGCCTTACTGACAAGGACAATAGCGATGAAAAGGCACAAGTCCATCAGAAAGGAGGTATCAGTGTTTCAGTGAAAAACTTCTACAGAGAGTGGTCACTAAGTACTGCAACACTCTCGGCTCCCGTTTCAGGTGTTCACGTATCACACCCAGTCTCATTTACTGTCTACTGAAATGTGAACTTGGCAAGCGTGAGAGGGATTGCAAGGCAGGGCGTGTGGTCTGGAAGTTGCTGGGTGCTCCACGCTCTGCACCACGCGGGATGCGCGTGTGCAACAGAGGCAGCAGCCCACGGCTGAATTCCTCCTTGAGAGGAAGGATTCAAGCGCTTCACTGCGTGAGCTGAGACAAATCGGTGGTGTGAGACGAGTGTCCTGTTGCAGGGAGAGCCAGGCTCTGTGTTAAAATGCTTGAAGCAAGATGCACAGATGAACCTCTTGGTTAGAGATCGAGTGCAGAGAGTGATGCCTGGCACCCCAACCTCCCTCTGCTCCCTGTGCTGCCCTGGCCAACGTATTTCCCTCCTGGGCCTTCCTACGCTTGAAAGGTGAGCAGTGTGTGACAGGACGGGCTCTGGCACCCTGGCAGCACGAGCGAAGCTGTAGGACAAGGAGCTGCTCCATCAGAGCAGACTCCCGGGGGCACCCTTCCCACCAAGGCTGCTTTTCCTTCTGTAGTTATTCAACTTGTGGGAATCTGTGGCGCTTTGCCATTTCTGCTTTTACACTTTAAACTGTGTTTAAAAAAAAAAGGCAGAAGGGGAACACTGCTGCCTGCCTCTGATGTGCTGGGGCCAGGAGGGAGCTCTGCAGAAAGGCCATATCGTCGCAGTTCACCGCGGTCCCTGCTACCTCTGCTGCTTGCAGGATGTGCAAAATTAACTGTCAGGAGGAATAAGGTGGAAGCACCAGCACTCGAATCTGTATGCCAAGCGCCTTCCCTCTCCTCTCCTCCGCCTCCCTGTGCTCAGTGATTAGCAGGTGCTCAGGTGCTGAGCTGCTGCACACAGCGGTTCGGCAATGAGCAGCTCCGCGCTGGGGTTTACTCTCGAAGGCGCCGTCAGAGGGGCCGGGGGCTCTCGCGCTGCGTGCTGAGGCTGCCCGGGCAGCCAGTACGTGCCGCTTGGGAATGTGGTTGCTCCCAGCACCAATGGGCTCTCAAGTGCTGACTGTCCACCGTGTTGATACCCTTAATTCCCCACCAAAACCTCACCTACGAATTAAGGCAATTGGCACAACACATTTCACGGGGCTTTCTTGCTGCTACCCGTGGCAAACCGAGAGAGATCAACTTTCGAGAGGGCAAATTAAACCAAGGAATTCGTCAGGTGTTGGCAAGCATTAATAATAGATTGCTAGTTAATTGAAGCTGACAACATCTTTATTTCATGCAAAGAATGTTATAGAGATATGACATCTTTTATGGATCAATAGCCAAGTTCTCCCATCAAAGACATGTAACTTGCATCCTTGCCCTGTCTGAGAACCGAATGCTCCTCTCCTTACTCTTTTATTATTAAGCAGTAACAAACTGGGCATTTCACAGCCAGAGGCTTAAAATCCAAACAGCGTACCCGATGTGCATGCTTTCCTTGTAAGCACGCAGTGTGGCATTTATAGCAGGGAACCGGTATCTGGCAGCCGCTGCTCTATTCCCCGCTCCGTCTCATGGCAAATCCCTGCTCCCAGGTGCCGTGGTGCCTCTACCTCGCTACCCACCTGAGGGGTTCATCTACCCAGGCTGGCGCGGCCCATCTGCTGATAAGAAGCTCTGCATTACGGCTCATTTATACTCTTTGAGAGAAGCTAAGGCCCATTTCTGCACACTATAGCTCACAAGACAGCCTGTAAGCTTTAGAAATGTCTGTCTTTAATGCATGCTAAAGGTCCAGCTTAGCGCCAGGGTTCATGTGTCACGTCCACTCCAAGATGTCTACAATCTAAGCTGTCTACAATCTGTTACAGTGCTGTAAAACTCCTGATATATGAAAAGCTCAGGAAAAATGTCTTTACTGATTATTCAGTATTGGTGAGCAGTATTAGACATTTATTGGGGTTTACTGTAGATGATTGTCCTTGCATCAAGTTATCAGAAGGATTCTTGTCTCTGCATGTTTGGACTGAAACCACAGCACTAAGGGCCAGGTGAAAAGTGAACTGAGGCGTCAGTGCTGACCAAGCATTGCTCGTTCCTAGGGAGAAGGTTCACCATAGACTGAAAGGTTCACCACTTATCCTCAGCAGGGGCCTTGTGATAGGGAAGAGAAGGATGGGGACGCGGCCTCATGGACTTTCTCCTAAAGCCTCTCAGGAAGTGGCTACTGATGTTCAGAGGAGGCTTTGGGAGTTCTGCCCTCCTCTGCTCCACCAAAGGCAAACCCAGCCCCAGGCATTTCCTTCAGGAGGTGTTGGGCAGTGCTGGCTTCTCACTGACTGATTTATTTATTTAAAGACCAAAAGAGAGACAAACTAGCTGTCTCACGTTAGGTGAGGACTACTGAAAACCTGCGTTTGTTTTTACGTATTGTAGCTGCTCCTTCGCCTCTGCCCTTTCTCTGGTGGGCGACAGATGTAAGGCCTCGATGTTGGCCTGGTCAGGCTGCGCTGCTTTTGTATCCTACAAAACTGGGCTCTGCCAATGACTCGGGTAAAAAAACAAGTAAATAGCAGACTCTGTGGCCCATGGGTTTGGAGTACATCCGATGGCAGGGAGCTGGCAGGAGGTGAAGGAGCCTCACCCTCCGCTCTTCACCAAGAGGGGTGAGCAGCAACCACAGAGACGTGTGGTGGTTCAGGACAGCAGCGGAGCTGGTGCTCCCGTCCAGATAGGAGGGAACACGGGATGCCACTGAGTCCTTGCTCCAACACCAGTTCTCCATGTAGGATGAACCAGGGAGCTACATGAAGCTCCAGGGCTCTCTGGTCACGGTATCAGGGTTGTTATCCATGTGCTGTACATCAGGGAATTTATAGTGGGGGAGAGAAACAGGTGAACTGGATGCATTTTCCATGTTTTTCTCTAACGTGGCAATCCAAAGAACCCAAGCCGGGGCAGGGAGTCTGTGTAACATTAATCCCCAGCTCCACCGCTCTGCGAGCTGGGGCGGGAGCTGCCGCCAAGCCTGCGGCTGCCCTGGCGAGGCCATAAAACAGGAAGGCGAGAGCTACGGCCGAGACAGCGCTGCAGATTCAAGGCTTCTCTGCGAATTCCCTTGCTTGGCTGGGGATATTTTTAATCAGAGCTAACTGCTCTTTGAAGGTGGAAGGATTTTTTTTGGTGCCTTAATGTATTCTTTCCTCATTATTTTCTGCAGCAGGCAGCTCAAATGTGCAATTGTACTCGTCAGCTTTTTAGTTTTTACAATTATATATATATTCTAATTAAGCCTCGCTGTTTGACAAACCTTGAATTATAGTATCGTAACTCACACCTAGTATATTGCCAGGCTGTGTGCAGTATTAAGAGAGAGGTATTCCATTTTTAGTGCAAGCCTACATATCTCTCTGTGCAAATATATATGTGTTTAGCTTTCCTGGGAATTTAGAGCCTGTGAAGGTACCAGATTGACAGCCCAGGAGATTAAGGGAGAATGCAAAGCAGACACTAGTGCAGCTGAGAGTAATTCAAATTGCCTGGCTTTAGGTGCATAACTGGTGCAAGGCAGCAAGCAGTGGTGGGAGGGATGGAGGGAAGGTTGTGTCATAGTGGTGAAGACACCGCTCCTTCCCAGTGACCAGCCTCTTCATTTGGGTATCCAGCTGGGCAGTGTGGCTGCCCTTGCCCCCGGCTGCAGCACACAGCGCAGTAAGAGGCTTCGAGCCGCGGCTCCGGTGGAGCAGAGCGGCCTCGCGCTGTCTGGGTGGAAACCCTGCTCATTTGGGCAGGAGGGCGCAGGGAGGCCTGTGCCACGCCAGCGTCACCGCCGCGTCTCAGCGGAGACGCAGCGCCCTCGCCGAGGCAGCTGCCTGCCGCGCTGGGCTCCGCACACCACGTGCTGTGGCCGAGGCCCTCCTGCGAACGGGGACCACCCCGCGGGGCGCAGCGCGCCTGCCGCCCGCGTCGCCGCCAGCCCACCTGCCCGTGCGCGGGGCGCCTCTGAGCACAGCGCTGCCGGGCCGGGACGGACAACCTCGGCGCTCCGCTCCTCTCCAAAGAGGTGCCACGGCTGCCCCCGCAACACAGCTTTGCTCCTCAAACCAGTCGTGCCGAGGAAAGGAGGCCCTTAACTCCCCCCAGACCCTCACCAGCTGGATTGTGCGTCTCCGGGGCCGCCTGTTTCCTCAAGCCACCAGGGAATACAGACCCTTGGGACAGAAACAACAGGAGGAGGCTGCTCCTGCACGTGGGAGAGCGGGACCGTGACCTCCTCCCACGCAAGGAAAGGTCTGCTGGGAAGCAAAGCAGGGAAGAGGCATCCGACAGTGCCACTGCACCCAGCGCGACTGACAGACTCGCACCACGGGGCACGCTGGCACACGCTGCTTGGCGGAGGTGGGATGCGGCGGCCAGACCTCGGCCTGGGAGAGCTGCCCTTACCAGTGCAGCCCCGTCTCCTGGCTGGGGACTCCGCAGCGCTGCTGTCCTCGTCCTCCATTTTCAGGAAAACATTTTGATTTCCTGAAGTACTAATCAAAATCACTCTTGATTATGGCAAAAACAACCTCTGCTGTAATTTTTTTATGCAATTAACAAGGGTATATGGTAATTCCAAGCAATCTTGCTCTTGAGATTAAAGGCAAGCCTGCCAGGAAGCACATGAATAAAGCTTTAAGATGAGAATTTGCATAATGAAGACTCTCTCTTTGTGGAGGGACTGATGGCGGTTATATCTGAAACCTCTTCAGAGCACCGATTAAAAGCGTCCGCTAAAGCCAGTGAGAGGGCAGCTCGTTGCGGTGACCTGCACGGTTCCCCTGCCCGGTGCACCAGCTGCCGAGGGCGCTGCTCCGGGAGACCCCTCTCCTTGGGCTGCCAGAGCCGCTAGAGGGAGACCAGCCCACGGCGGACGCCGGCCCCGCACCGCGACGGCCGGACAGCCCGGCAAGCTGCGTCTCTCCGCTTGGAGCGAGGCACCTGGCTCCGCCTGGTTTGGGAGCCACAGAACAGTCCTCTATTTGCGGCACTTACGAGGAACGATTTTAACTTATTTTCCCTTTGGACTGCTCCCGGCAGGCCCCGGGCTCCTCCCTACCCAGTGCAGCGCTGCCGCTGTGCAAACCTGCGCCCCGCACGCAGCCTCGCTCTGGAGAAGCTTGCAGGGCTCGCAGCTGCACAGGCCCAGAGAGCTACCCCGTCCCTGCCACGCCGACCACCACATTTCGGGCCGTGGCCGCTGCACTGGGGTGTCACCATCGCTAGAGGTGACAGAGCCTGCACCTTTCACTCTATGGTCAAGCCATGGCAGCACTTGGGGCATCTGACAACTAGCAAGAGTCAGTGGGAGATAACGCAAGGCAAATAAGACCAACGCAATGGAGCTTCGTTTGGTGGACTCCAGGCTTTCTCTCAGCAGACACCATTTAGCACCAGTAATGCTAAAAGAAACAGCTGAAAGCAATTCCCCACAATATGATTGATGTTCCAGGGACACCTGTGGACGAGTCCTTGCAGCGTGGATGGAGTCCCTCTGCCTTGCACCATCCCGAAGGGATACTGACTTCCTTTCCGCACTGTGGCAGAAAGAGAACCCTTCAGATTGCCCACGAAGAGCCAGAACAAGCCACGTTGCTACCACGGACCCTGCTGGTGCCACACTGCCTTAACAGGGACCCCCACGTTCATCCAGTAAGGCACCAAGCCGATTGTAACCCTGCAGAAAGCCCTCTCATCACCAGACACCGGCGCCCTGGCCTCGCTGCAACCGAGCACCGGGACAGCCCCGTGAGCTGCAGCAGGGAGCAGACAAAAAGCACCACGGGGAGGAGCTTCTCATCCGCTGCTATCCAGCACTGTCTTTCTCACTCATTCACATGAAGATTTAAAATCCTGCTGGATAGGCACTTGCCTCCTCCTCCTCTTCCACGCACACTGCACTCCACGCTGCCTCCAGCAAAACTTTGGCAGCTGCCCAGGCAGCACAAGGAAATCTTCAAAGTCGGGTGTTCAGGAAACTCTCCCTCCAGACTGGCACATGCAACACGGGCACGTGTAAAGTGCATCCGCTCTGACCTTGCTGCCAGGAGACACATCTTCCCATCAGGTTGCTTTTGCCCTGGACTTGGCTGTCCAAGAAGCGCCGACAGAAGTTTCCCAGCTACATCGATAGCAGTCGGAGCTATCGTAGCATCCCACCAGAGCAAGGAAGCCCCGTGTCCATCTTCAAAAGCCCAACTCATAGAGGAGCAACCAAACATCTCCTGAAGGACAGAAAGCTCCCGCAAAGCGAGACACATTTGTCTGCCCTAAGTTCTTGCTTCAATTTACCTCTCCTTGCTAACACTTCTCTTTTTCCTGCTCTTGGACCTCCCGGGTGAAAAATACAGATATTACGATATTCCAAATTTTACTTAAAAATTCAGCAGAGAGAGGAAATTCACTGGATGGCTCGCTCCCTGGGCACGGACCCTACCTGCCAGCTCAGTTTGCTTTTCACACCAACATCTGCCGGCCGACCCAGAGGACATGGATCACCTTGGCAAACGGGATCTGCTCCTCGAGTTTTGGGATGGAAACTCTCAGATGTGAATCTGCTCCTGGAGGGAAGCGCTGCATTTCCGCTCGCTTTGCCTCCCTGTCAGTGCTGGTGTGAGCCCGACGACCCAGCAGGCCCCAGCGCGTGAGGGGGCTCTGCGTGCCCACTCGCCCCGCGCCGCTGTCGCCACAGTGAGCTCGGTCCCGGCCCGGCGTGGGGCAGCGAGTGCCCCTGGGCCGTTGCGCAGTAGCAACCCAGGGCCGCCAGGAAGGTGTAAGAAGGGCTGGCTCCTCATCCCATCACACTGGATTTGAACACCCGATGGGAGAGCGCTCGCTGCGAGCCGCAGCAAAGCGGTGCCAGTCTCCAATGCCCCGGGGACTGTGTTGTCCCGCGGGCTGGCCAAGCCGTGCAACAGCGCCAGGGCTCCGGGCACGGCACAGGTTCCTCTGCTCCGCCTGTTGTCTAACTGCTGCCTGGCGCTGCATTTTGGGCAGGGGCTGATCCCCGAAGACAAATGTGAACACACACCATCACAAGCTGTGAACCGGACCATCAGGAGCTGCCAGTGCGGTGCGGGACCAGGGCAGGGTTTGATCCACAGTGACAGCTTGGCCTGGACACTGGACAATCATCGGGCTGGAAGGGACCACCTCAGCTCCACAGGACCCACCAGTCCTGGAGGTCCACAGCTCTTCTCACCACGGCCACCCCGACGACTCCACTCTTCAGCAAGCACAAAGCAGCGTCTGGCTTCCTCACGTTGGAAGGAGAAAGATCGGCAGGCAGAAAAGCCCTCTAGATGGTAGCAGCAGCCCTCAACAGCTCAGAACAAAAAGCCAAGCCCTGCCAAGGGCAACATTCCCGGAGCCTGGAAAGGGTTTGCCTTGGGGTTTCCCCCTGGATGACTCGAAGCTACAGGCTTGACTTGTCTCTGCTTCTACTCCTACTCCCCAGGGGTAATTTCTTTGATTCAGCACAGTCTTTTCTCTGGAGCCCATGTGAAACAGAAAGTTTCCTGAGGTGTGTTTGCAACGACCCCCACCCCAAATCGATCAGAAATTAAGTACCCCTGTTCAGACAAAACAAGATGCCAATCAAAATGACTTTCTCTTGTATCAACATTCAAAGCTTTCAAGATTTTTAAGACTCTGTGACATCTCCATACTTAAAGTGGGTGACAAATTTTCTAAGCAACTTTAATAAGATAATTGTTCTTTGAGATTTCTGTCAAAAAAAGAGGTCTTTGCTTCAGTGTTTCACCTGTTCTGAAAACTACTTTCAATTAGTCTCTGGATGAACTGCATTTGAAGCAAAAGGCTGGAATTTTCTGAGCACAAATATTTGAGGTTCTTTGTTTTTTGAAGAGCACCCAGGTCCAAGCCCAGATGTGCCTTTGATCAAGACGGGGAAAGTGCTGATATCTGATGTATCTGATACCTGGCACTGGGCCAGGCAGCCAGCAAGGGCAGGCAGAGCTGAAGCCTGTTAAATCTCTCTGGTCAATTTGCCATTAACCCTGGAAAGAAAATCTCCGAGCCTCTCCAGGACACTGGCAAATGCCACACCCTAGTAATTCAAAAACACAGCAGAAAGGAGAGAAAGTTGCATCTTATTTTCATTCTTTTGGTATTTTTTAAAGAAGGAACAATTTAATATACCTAAAATGGGGAGGGAGATGTAGAAGGCATCATTTTTTTTACTCTCTGACCCTCAACATTTTGTAGAGCAATGGAGAGAAAGTTGACACCAGCTTCACCAAATGGGACAGGCTATGGTTAAAAGTGACTTTCTCAAGTTGCTGAAGACCCAAGAATATCACCCAAGTCTCCAGGACATGGGCTCATCCTCCTGCTCCTGCACATGCTGCCGCTGACAATATGGATGCTCTCCCGAAGCTCTTCTAGGAGCCCCAGGCTGGTGGCCAAAGCTTGTCTGAGACTCCTCGGCAGATGAGGAACATCTGGTCTGTGACCTTTAGTGAAGGTGAGAAAACGTGTAAAGTTATTTTTCCTTACTAACACTTTATGTGCAGGGCTGAAAACTTGGGTGTTTCCACATTTTCTGTGTGCTGTACAAGCAATGTAATCACACAGCATTATTACCTGTACATTTAATATACAGATTAACCATTTGATTTGCACTTACACATTAAGTAATAACTATAAAATCGCCTAGGGCCAAAGACAGCTGCTTATAAACAAGGCAACAAATTGTGGCACGAGTGCGTTTTGTTCCTAACCCAGTGCAGAGCGACCGGTGGCAGAGGCAGTGCTGCAGGAGTCCAAAGCAGGCAGAGCAGGAGAGGAAACGCGTCTCCCCTGATCCCCAGTGGAAAGAGATTTCTCTCATCAGATAAAGATCAAGAGAAGATGCGGTAGTTAAAAGTAGGTAAATAGGGAATAGCATGGTAAAAGCGCTGGCTCATCACTTGGCATGTGCTGCTCTTGTTAGACTGTGCTACTTAAGATGGGAACTGGAGCTGTAGTGAGAAGTAGGAGCCCAGCGGTACCCTGGCTGGAGGCAGCTGTCTGCCCTTATCCTGCAGCACCGGCTGCTCCGGGGGTGTCCGGGGTACCAGAGCCCCTGCTCTGGGGGTAGCGTGGGGCCAGCCCGGCTCTGTGGCAGATTAGGGACGCAGAGGTCAGTGGGATGGGATCAGTGCTGTGCTATCCCGCGATGGGAAGGGGCTGGGAGCGCAGTGAGGAGGGGGGCTGCCCCCACGCTCCCAAAAAGCGGCAGCAGGGATGCGCCAGAGGTAATTTTTCCCAGGAGCTGGCTGCAATTTGCAACACCCCGTTCTGCCAAAGGGAACTGGGAGCCTCCAGCCTGCAAACGCTGGCTGCTGGCTCGGCTCCGGCTCACGTTTGATGAGGTGGCTTTGGCTGTTCCGCTAAATACAGCCCGCTGTCCTTACAGGAGGCGGCTGCTTGACCACATCTGAGGCAAATGCTGTCCATGGACAACCTTGTCCAAGTCTCGGTCACAGAGCAGTTTGGGGGCAGTTCGGGGACAGCAGAGCCCAGGGCTGGCAGCCGCTCCTGATGGCTTTGGCTGCACAGATGAGGCCACATGTGAAACCAAAACCATGAGCGCGGGCAGGCAGGCCGAAGGGCAGGATGATGGTGCTTTGTGCATCACCAGATGCCAGCGAGCATGGGGATCTCCTTGACCTAATGTCCTCCTCCACATGCGCCACCTTCTCACGGGTGGTCTCCAAGATACCTCGGGCTGTGCCATTTTTTTCTGTCGAGTGAGCTCTCGCCAGGTTTGCTGCAAGAAGGCAACGTTTCCTGCCTTCTGACCACATTCTGTACCTCAAACCTCTGAAGCTGCTTGTGACTCGTTGAATTCGTTAGTCTCTCCTGGTCCCCCAGTGGGGGGGACACGTAGCAGTGCCACCATGGTGGCCAAATCAGTCCAACTGCTTTCGGGAACCACTGAACGCTCCCGTTCCACCTTGCGGGCCGCTGTCACAGCAGCGTCTTTGCACAGAAAATGCACCCACAAGGGGCAGGAGCAGTTGCCTGCAAAGAGGGTGGGAAAGCCCTTCTGAAATGCTTTTGTCTAGAAAATGTGTCTCTGTCAAGTTGCGGCAATTTGTCAACCAGGAAAAGTTCTGAAAGATTTTGTTACAGAATTTCAGGGTTTTTTAAACTTATTTCATGACTACAACTTAAAGTGACATTTTTAAGCCACAGAGGATAACTGTTTAGATCTGAGTGAAGCCAAATTCTTCCAGATCAAGAAGGTGCACACTCCATTGATGGGGTTTTGCACCAGAAAGTCAACAGTCTGCTTTACAACCAGAGTGCTACTAACCACTGATTTGGCATGAAAAAACTTAAAATTACACAAATAGAAACTGAGCTCAAAGGGAAGCCTGCCAGGTCCCTCACGCCCTCTGACCTTCCTGTCGAGGGAAGCAGCAGCCACGCTCACAAAACCTGACAACCAGCAAACTGTTTCTTTTTAATTCAGTTGCCTGTTCCTGCTCTGTGACTTCCTCTGGGGAGGTATCGAACTTGTTCCCTTCTGCTGCGGGATGGGGAATTGAGGAAGGGATGCACCTTTCTATAATACACGTGCACTTTGTGTGCATCTTGCAATACATTGCTGTCCTTTCCCAGGCGGTCACAGAGCGGTGTGAATGCAAGGGGTGAGCACAAGGTACCTCCATGGCCGCAATTATGCAGACCTGCGGTCAGAAAGGCAGTGCAGAAACCTCCTCCATGTGGCTTCCTTGGGCTCCCCACCGCCCGCAGCCCGTGCAGCATCCGAGCGCAGGGCCGCGAACGTGCCCTGCTGCTGCTATTGAGCTGTGTGATTTTTCTGCCTTTGACAAGTTCTTTCTATCCACCATTTCTCTGTGCATAAGCAAAAAACGCCTTTCAAAGCATGTATAAAACGCTGAGCTGCACTTTTCCCAGCCCTAGCTCACCAGGGATGACTCCTCTCTGCCAATGCGCAGCCCGTCTCGCGCTGAGACACCAAAAGCAGAACAACATAATTCACAGCACCATCCTGCCCACCCCATCCACCATCCCGCAGTGCCTCCGCTCTCCTTCCTTTGGCTTTTCCACGTGCAATCTGCTGCGCCGCTGCCACACCACTCTTGGCTGGGAAGCGCTGAGGTTTTCCACCTGCAGGTCCCCAGGATGCTGGCGAGGGGAAGTAGCATCAGGAGCGAGTCCCTATGTTACTTCGCAAGCCCTGGAGGAAGGTGCCCAAGGGGGCTCTGCTCCTGCGTAGAGAAACGTGTGGGGAGGCACAGAGAGGACGGCAGAGCGCGGAGGGCCCGGCTGCTTGTTTGGCGTGGTAGCCTTGTGCTGCATTGCACCTTCCTTGCACCAGCCTTTCAAAGGATATTCTCTTTCTCTGCTCAAATTGCACCTCACTCATGTTCAGACCATCACACCCCAATACTCCTACTGCAATCATTTTCCATTCTCCGAACTGTCACGGAAAGCAAGGAAAAGGCCTTTCAGAGCGATCACTTAACAACTTTGCAAACGTGCAAGCACAAACTTCACCCACACAGCACCGATGCACTAAACTCCCAGAAGACCTGGCCCCAGGCTGGCCCTACACAGCGCCCGCAAAACCAAGGCGAACGTTCACCAAGTGCCTGCTCCTCCTCTCCCGGAGCGTGTGCCATTGGCACGAGGCCTCTCCTCTTTCTCCTCGAGAGTGCTGTTCACTCAGCAAACACATTCCTGTGCTTGCATCCCAAATCACAGCTAGTAAATTCAGCATCTGGAGCCCCAACTTTGAAGTTCCCTTTTCAAAAAAAACCCATGTCCTTTCATGTTTTGCTTTTTGATATGCAACATTCATCTGCTCTGATTTTGTTCTATTCAAGTTTTTTCACCAGTTGTGAATTATATCAGTCAATCAGGTTACAAAGGAATTATTGCAAAGGTTTTCTCCTTGCCTTCAGTGTTATGTAGTTTATTAAACATATGTTTTGCTATTAAAGTGGCTTCAGAAGCTGTGCCTCATAAAACTCAGTTTTCCTTTAGTCAGCTATAAAGATAATGCCATAAACCTTTAGGAGATATTTTTCGAAGGAGAAACAAACTTGTTCTTAAGATGAGCAGTCCTAAAAGTTTATTCTAGTCAACACTGGAGATCAATAGACAGTTCTGGTTTATACGCTTTAAGGGCTGAAACCATTGCAACAGATGCAGGAAGAAAAACACAATTTTGTACTGAAAAACAAAACAAAACAAGGCAACGTGATGCAGTTAAATGGCCATTTCCAAGCCTAAGGATCACCAGGCCAGGGAGAGAGAAAGTTACAGAACAGAAGCATACCTACCTAAGTATGGAAATTATTTCCAAAGCTTTGTACCTACATATTCGGGCATGGCATATTTAATTAATACATATTTTTTCAAAGATGAGAGACAACATGTAAGAAACCAGTTTTGCTTCACCCACTTCATCATACGCACTAAAAACACTATGAAAGTATAAATTATTCTTTAAAAGTATTATTTTGACTTGCTAGTTATACCTAGTAATTATGAATTTAATACCATAATAAGGGATTTAAGACTTTTACCAAATGTAGGTGTTTTTAACAACGCTGCTCTCTGATTCTACCTCAATAGTAACGCAGCACGGAGGCATTTTCTTCCATCGCCAACATCTCCGCCCCGGCAGGTCCCCCACGCAGAGGCGGCGGCAGCACCCTCTGCACCAGCCGCTTTCCCAGGCCACGGGTGGCGGAGTGGAGCCTGCACATCTGCACAAACATCTGGAGCAGCGCGGGGCCTCCCTCTCGACAGGTAACTGCTGCACAACCGCACGTGGAGGAGCTGCCTGCGGTCACCGCAGCCACCTGCGTGACAGCTACAAAGAGCTGCCTAATATTGCTGTCGCGTGAAGCAATTATTGTACTTGCTGGTGGGATTCTACAGTCACACTTGAGAGGTGATGGGTGAGATGCCATCTATCAAGATACAGGATGATGATCTGTGAAGTTGTGTCACTGCTGACACCGCAACTTTGGGGGTATTTTCATCACTGGTAAGCATGGAAGTTTTCCTTCAAGTTTTTCTTGGAGAAGGCAGAGGATCACTTGAGGGCATGGCCCTTCTGCCTGGCTGGGACAGGGACCCCTGTGCTCTGGTTGGAGCAATGCCTGTGCCCGGGGTAGGATTTGCTGTGTTCCCACCTTGGCCCCCCCAAAAAAAAAGGTGCATTTCCTCCTTTTCCTATAGGAGAGAAGGAGATTAAAAAAAGGTAAAAGACAGAGTGGCAAGTTCCTTGTTTTAACATTTTCCTCATCCTTTTGGACAAACATTTGGCCAAGCCTGGATGACGCAAGCCTACCGACCTCCTTCTAGAAAACCCACGAATCTGTGCGTTCAGAGAAACCCCGGGCCGATCTCAGGCTCCATGGCACAGCCAGCACCGGCTGCGGCTTCTTTTCGAATGAGGCGGCTCTGCAGAGGCTTGGGCTACTCCTGCACTTGCCCACGAGCCGCGGGCGAGATCGCGCTGGAGCTCCCCAGCGCGCTCCAAGCGCTCTGTGTTCTGCCAGCTGCTACAGTAAGCGGTGATGGAGACAGGGGCAGAGCAGCCTGTCTGGCGCTCTGAACCTCCCCTGCACTGTGTACACTGCTCCACACAGGGACGGTCCCAGCGCCACTTACCTTCACCCCGCTATTTCCGCGCAGAAGCCATTTAAAGCAGCTCAGAAAGGCGCTGAACTTAACGTGCTGCAATTACCTGGAAAGCCTGGCCCTGGCAGGGATGATTAATGACGGTTTCGGTGACATTACTTGTGCTGCAAATATAGCAAAGCGCGCTTAAAATCTGGCCACCGCAATCTGGTGTTTAAGTAATGGGAAAGAAGAACATTTCTCTTGGTCCCTGCTAAGAACAGCACAATGCAAATTGCTTTGCTGCTGACTAATCGAGGATTCTTTCATTTTAACCTAAAATGGGGACTTCATAACCAATCTCTTAGCTAAGCCTGTAAAAATGAATGTCCATCAATTTAAAACAGAGAGATTGAGACAGTGAGCCCAAGTAACTTTATATCATATTATGACTCCTGCTGCAGGTAAGCGCCTGCTGCAAATGGAGATTAATTCTGGGCTGGGTAAGTCTCATCTCCTCCAACCACAAAATCTTCTTTTAGTCCAATTTAGGCTGCAGGTTGATGCTAAAATTCTCATTCAGGTCTGTATTTGAGGGCTGCCTCCTACCAAGTAATACAGATTTGTCTATCAAATTTTTACATGGCCTTTTACATGGCCTTTATTGCCATTTACTTTGTATAGCCTTTGAAAGTACCTTTACTTTTCCTTTAAAAAAACAAAATGGATTTTCAAGAGTACATTTTTTTCTAAAAAAAAAA
>VZSV01000011.1:1631588-1651156 GCA_013398735.1 Nothocercus julius | reverse complement strand
CTGCCGTGCAGGGGTTGCCTGGAGCGCGGCCGCAGGGCCCCGGGAGGCAGCCCCGGCACAGGCTGGGCTCGCACGGGGCCCTGCTGGAGAGGTCCCCGAGGCGCCCGGCGTCCAAGAAGGGGCTCCGGGAAGGGGCGTCGCGCCGGGGCAGAGGAGGGAGCGGGGCTCTGCTGTGATTTAACTCCTCAGCGCCCGGTTTTGGGTGCAGAGCTGCGAGAGCCATAGAAATGTTGGCTGGAAGCGACCTCTGGAGGTCTCTAGTCCAAACGCCCCTCGGAGCGGTGTCCAGAGGCACCAGGTCACATCATCGGTGTCCTTGACTAGCCGAGAGCAGAAACCGTCTGGGATGGTGCTCAACCAGCTGCCCCGGGACCTGCTGCAGCGCTGCTCCCTCCTCGGGCAGGAGGCCTGGTGCTCTGCAGCCCTCGCACAGCGCGTCCGTGGCTGCGCCGCGCTGCCCTGCGGCCCTGCCACCCTGCCGTGTCGCCCGGCGCCACCGAGAAGAGTTTGGCTGTGCCGTCTCGGCCGCTGCGCTTCAAGCAGACGCAGAGGGCTTTAGCTGCTGCACGCCGAGCAAGCTGGCCCTTCCCGTGCCCGTGTGCCAGGCCCGGGGCCCTCTCCTCTGCCTGCGTTGAGATAGTAATACCCAAGTGTCTTCCCTACTGATGTTTATTGGTAGTTTCGCCAGAGGACGGGGCAGGAGGATGCAGCCCCGGTTTAGCAGGGCCTGCTGAAGCCACAGTGGGGTGAAGGCCAGCAGGACTGCGGCTGGCCCTGGCGCCAGCCCAGCAAGGCAGCAGCTGCAGGACGTGCCCAGGCTCCCCGCGCGCCCTGCGCTTGCTGTGGACACGCCGGCAGCGAGGAGCCCCTCAGCAGGACAACCCGGCCGTGCCGAAGGAGCCGCGGTGCTCTTTAAAAGCGTGGGGGTGCCGGGGCTGGGCGCTCTGCCGCTGCCTCCCGTGGAGGCTGCAGGGCCGGCCTGTGGCGCCGGGGCCTCGGGGAGGCCGCACGGTGCCGGGGCCGCCACAAGTGCCAGCTCCTCCGTCATGCGCCGCCGCAGCCCTTCCCGCGTGGGGAGGAGGCTGCTCTGCTGCCGTGCGAGGCTGTCTCTGCATCCCTGGCCTCGCCTCGCTCCCTCTTTATTCGCAGGGAAGCTCCGGCTCGGCATCGCGCTGGAGAAGAGTGCGGGAAGCAGGCGGGCAGCGCCGCGCACCCTCCCGGGCTGCTCCCCACGACCTCCCTGACGGCCGTCTGCGTTTCAGGAGCTTTCCAGGCCTCTGCCAATTGCTGGGAGAGGAAAAGGGCAAAACGGCTATCATATCAGAGCGAGATGAGCTTCCGCAAGCCTCTGGAGCCGCTTTCTGCTTCTCCAGAGGGAGTTGTGGTAGATGAAAGTTGCTGAACTGTGGGATGAACAGCATTTGGAGAGAAACTTTCCATAGAAAAATATGCTTGCTTCCCTTTGTATTTTAAGAGGAATTACGCTTAACTCTCCTTGCTGCCTTTGAAGAGCTGTTCCTCGTGCTTAGCGTGCACTTGTTTCTCCAAGGGTAGAAGTGTTTAAAGGGAAGGAGAAACACTGAACAAGGAAGATAGTGTTGGGTCGGACAAAAATCTGATTTAGAATCCTTTTCTTCCTAAATCTTTTCAAATAATTTAGCAATCTCAGAACATTTAATCCGGTAGATCTCTGAGTTCCTTGCAGGCGCTAATCAATTATCCTTGATAAGTGGTGGATACATAAAAAGCATCAATTTACCTGCTGCTGAAGTGCTGCTGTTTTAAAAGCAGAATGAGCTGTCATGTAGCAATGCATAGCCTTGCTGCACAGTTATCTCTAATGGAAAAGGAAAATACTATACACAATTTGAAATGAGTGATTTCGGAGGTCAAATCACATTCCATTTGTGTCCATCTCCAGCCCAAGATGCTGTTGTTTTACAGCCCTATTTACAAACACAACTTTAAAAAAAAAAAAATTGCTAATTTGAGGGGTTTTGTTAATTCCCTTATAAAGCTGGAATGCATCTGGCCAGATTTTCTGAATACTTTTCTTAAAAAAAAAAAAGAAAAAAAAATCTTCTTGGAGCTATGAGTCAAGTGGTTCCTTTAAATAAAAAAAAAAAAAAAAAAAAGAAAAGCAGTGCTATGGGAGGGCAAGGCTACAAATAGCCCTTGCTGGGTGCTGCCCAGGAGCCCTGCAGTTGCAGGGCTCACAGGTGCTGCTTGTGTCCCTGTCACAGCTCCACGCAGGGTAAGTTGCTGTGGGGAAAGGGGCTCATGCATCTTCCTGACATTTGCCCCGCGACGGTGCTTCCGGAGACCACTTCCTGCCTCCGCGCTGTCCACTTCAGAACTGATGGATTGGGGCATATTTGCATCATCTAATTTTAAGTGTGTAATTTCTCTCCTAAATTACATGTCTAGACTCCCGCTATAATCAATGGCGAGAGGCAGGTTCCTAATTACAGCGCTCTGAATCACACCCGAAAAGGCCCCTTGTCTGTACGGGGAGCATGAGCACGTTAAGCAGGTGCTTAAAATTAGTATGACTATTCCCCGTTGTATGCTCAGTCTGGTGCTGCTTCTGCAAACAAATAAAGAACCTCCTCACCTTGCATAAATCAACCGCTTTAGCTGCGCTCTTACCGCAGCAGCGCTCGTAGTACGAGGGTGGAAATTAACTGGAGAGTGCATTTATTTTTGGCCAGTCTCCTGGGAGCACCTGCCAAGCATTACCTCTCATTTCAAGCCTGACTGTTCCTGCTGAGAAAGTCTGATGAAGCTTTGAGTCTGGGTCAAGGTGAGTGCCGGGCTCTTCATCAGCTGTCTGTGCCATTTCGTGGGGGAAGAGGGATGAAACGGCAGCAGCTTTGGTGTGAGGAACAGCCCGCTCATGCTAGAGGGAGCAGGGACGGGCTATGGTTTATGCACTGATTAAGTGCACCTGCTGGTGCCCACCCTTCAGAGTGCAGTTTTAGAATAAAAACGTGGAATCGTAAATTAAGTGAAGAAAATTAATTCTGGCCTTGTCTGCTCCGGGACATTAGCCAATTGCTTCAAACAGGTCCTCCCGGCACCTGTTGGGAAGTGGAGCAGCTGACACGGGCCAAGGTGTCTGTGTGGAGCCGTGCCAGCCGCACGTGCCGGGCGCGCAGCGCCTTGGCCGGGCAGCCCTGGCGTCGGGAACGGGGTCTCAGAGGTTCCCTGTGCCCTGGCCAGCCCCGCGGTCAGGACCTGATTTCCTCAAAATAACCGTGATCCCACGTGGGAGGGCACCGGGGCAACAGGGTGAATTCCTGTTTCTTGCAAATGTGCTAGGAACCCGTGTTGGTTCTTGAGATTCCTGAAAAGCAGAGAAACCTGGTGTTTTCATTTTTTTAATTTTCCACTAGGGACAGAGATTGCTGGCTGAGAGGCAGAGGTCTGAACCCAAAGAAAACATGTCTGAAGCAGCAGTGTAGCGGCTTTGGCCGAGGTTTCGGCTTTTTCCCAGACTATTCACAGGGCCTGCAGGATCCGGAGGGGCTGCGAGTGTGAGGTGACTTTCACGGCATCAATGAGCAGCTGTAAAAGAACTTTCTGCCTCTCCCAGCGGTTAATAACTTCACTGCGCACAGCTTAGTTTTTCAAAAAGACCTAATGTGTTTTTTGGCTGCCTGAGGACGGGAGAGGAATGTTCCTGGTAACAGGGAGAATTATTTTTAAGGGGGGAGAAAAAAGAAAAAACAAACCCTCAAAAAAATAAACTTGCTTTCACCCAAATCCTTGCTCCTGTCAATGAGAGCATGCAGCAATACTTGCAGCAATAAAATCGTGCATAACGAGGCCTTATTTGGGCCGAGAAGCACGGGAATTGGAGGCATTGGCAGTACGAGGCAGCCAAGGTGTGCGCTCGCTTTGTGCCACGCGCGGCACGGGTGATGGATGCGGCTGCGTTAGCAGGGTGGGCAGGGACGATCCTGCGAGCAGGGATGACTCAGGGTTGACACCTCTTGGGAGGAAGGAGGTTTTGTTGCCAAAGCCTGGATGCTGGCCCTTAGCGAACAGAGATGACTGTATCTTCTTGGCTCCTGAATCTAAAGGAGACTTTTAACCCTGCTAAATTGTACATGTCCCTTGGGAGGAGTTTTGAGGCCAAAACCACTAAAAACCCAGACTCTTTTTATCTAAATACAGTCCTAGGAAATTAATGTGGTCTCAGTCTAATATGAACTCTTGTACAATGTTATCCCTCCTCTAAATAAGGTTTGGCTTGTTTACTAATCATTCTACATGTAGCAGCAAAGTTCTGTGGAAGGTAATAGAAACTATATAAGAAAGAGGAAGACTAGGACTTCCAAAAGAGTTTGGGATTCTTCTTAAATCACTTTTTTGAAAAACCTGCTATAAAATTTTGTAACTGGGCAGTGAGTTTAAATTAAAATTTGTAACAAGTTCAAAACCCTACAGAGAAGTGATTGTGTGCCTGGTACTTTCTCGCTGACTCTCCTATAAAGGTGAGAGAGTTAAGAAAATAAATATTGGAGATGGGCAGATTCTTTTTGTGCCGCGTGTTAACTGCCCCCCGGTTGCGACCCTTCCAGCTCACTACATTTAATACATATCCCATTACTTTGATACGGATTTGATGTTTTTAGCTTAGTTCTATGGGAGTCATTTCCCTAATCAAACTCTGGGACCATGTATTAAATGCTATTGTATGGAACTTATAATAGGGAAATCTCTGAAATTGAGGCCATTTTTCTGTGACGCTGGCTCTTGTCCTGCAATGTGGCATATGTAACGTGACCCCTACTGGTGGCACTAGTGATGACACCCATCAGGGCTCCGGGGTTCACCCAAGGCACCTTATTTGCCTCGAAACCCCGTTGCTGCTCTTGCTGCTGACAGGGTAGGGTTGGTCTCCAGGTGCAGCAAAGCTCCCGGGCTGGGGAAATGAGGAGCTGGTGGGTGTTTAAGTGCTCACTTAATGAACAGAGAAAGATCTGACACTATTTTGACATGTGCTTGAAGTGATTCTGTTTTACGCTTGTAATGCTTTGAATTTTTTTCCTGTCTTAATTTTAACTCTTTTCCTTTCCCTGCTACTGTTGCTGTGATGATAATGCTTTTATCCTCTCCTCCCCCATGCTTTTTGGCATCTTGTGGTGATTGTTTGTTTGTTTGTTTTTAAAGGAGTTCAACAGACTTGTTGCATTGAGTCCAGGGCCATAGAAGAGCAGCATGTGGGCACTAATAGCACAGATGTGCATGTGAGAAGAGCAAACGCTGCCCAGCAGAGCTGCCTGGTGCCTTGGACAAGATTTTGGCTGCCACGAGGAGCCACAACGTATGGACTCTGAGCCAGTGAAGGCAGAAGAGCCCCTACGGCACCTGGCACCAGCATCGAGCTCCCATGTGCTCATCTGGGCTTTGCTCTCTGCACTCCTGTGCACCTTGGAGGCGAGCAGAGCCCTCCGGCGTCTGGCAATGGGAGACATAGGCAGCCCTGATCTTTGCAGTCAAGAGATTGCCGTGAAAACGCTGCATATTGCTAGGCAGTAATGTAAGAGCCGAATTCCATGCCCAGACAGAGCTCCCATTGATGTCAAAGGTTGCATTTCCACTGAGAAATTAGTTAGCGCTGCAGATTTTGGAATTTTATCAACATTAAAATAACAGTCTGGACCATGTTTTCCCTACTGTTGTCATGTGAAACACTTAGGGGTGACTATAAGTGTAAGTGTCTGTTACTCTTTCATTTTGTTCATTTGATGGCAGAATTGCTGTCTGCTCAGTTAATTAATTTCTCCTGCTGGGCTCCGGTCTTTCACACAGCACCAGGGGGAAGGAAAAAAAAAATAGACGTGGTAGAGAGTGAGACAATGTGGTTTGAACCCACAAACACTGTCAGAAGGACCCAGAGGAGGCGAGAGGTTCTCAAAGTTGACTTTATTGTTTCAAAAATGGTCTTTGTGCAGACCCTACATGTGCGCAGCACTACAGAGTCACTGCTGCGTTGCAGAGAAATAGGAAGGTGTTTGGATGGCCACTTGGAAATCAGTTATGAAATTCTAGGAAGATCCAGCATTGGCAGGTTTCTTGGTGTCTCATAAGCTGTTTCTTCCCCTTTCAAAGCTGTTGGGCCCTTTCACCGCTTGAGTGAAGTGTGTTGCTACCTCTTGCAGCTCCACTGTGGGGACCTGGCGTCTTGTTTGGGCTCAGTTGAAGTTGCTGCGGTGGCCAGGCCATGAGGTGTCCCTTGAGGAGTAGCACTGTGGTAATTAGGTTTTCACTCCCTGCTCTTGAGCCAGCTGCAGAAGTGTAAATATTGTTACTGCTGCTTGGCAGGTGAGGGGAAGAAACGTGATTTCCCGGAGAACTTGGCCTTGTGGCAGCTCCACGAGCAGATATGGGAGTGGAGCAGAAAACACCCCACGTGCGATCACTGCACTGAGAGCGTGGTGGGCTGCAGCGTGCCCTGTTTGACGGTGCACTGAACAGCCCAGGCCTGCATTCGCGTGTCCTCGAGCTGTGGTGGTGGCAACCTCATGCCGGTAGCATGAGGAGATGTGGCTTGTGCAGAGCTGGGACGGACGGCTCGTGTGTGTTGAGCCCTGGCTGCTGGACTCTGGCCTTGCTGTTGCAGCTCTTGCCCTCCCAGCCTCCCCGCACAGCTGGGACGGTGCTCGACCCCTTGCTCCTGGTTGCAGAAGGATGACAAGGCGGTACCTCTCCTCAGGCTTTGTGTTGTGGCTCCTCAGGAAAGCTCGGTGCTGGGAGCCTCCTGCCTTCCAGATGCGCCGTCTACCATGCCTACGACTCCCATTGGAGCCAGCACTGTCCCTGGTGGGAGTGTTTGCTACATCAAAGCCCTGGTTTGTACTGCAAGCGGATGATTTCTCTGGTATATTTACACTTGTAAGGGAAGATTTTTTTCCCCCTTGTAAATATCACAGCACTTCTGTTGCTTCTGTGCAGGCCCATCTGTGCACCGGTTTCACTCGCACTGACTCATGTTCACAGAGTAGTAAGAACTGCTTCAAAGTGCTTTAATTTCTGCATTAGAGTGGGCCCATTTTGCTTTTCAAATTAGTTCTTAGGCAATTGAGTGTTGAGCTTTCTTGTTTCTTAACTACTGCTCTGGACTCTATTGGATGGGGATTTATTTTAATAAAGTAGTCTGTGGCCTTTCTTAAAAATGTGTTGGGACTTCCGTGTCCCATTTCTGGCATTCGTTCTCCCCTGCAGTGACATGTATGTTTCATGCCTGATTACAAATATTTCATCTGCCATGAGGTTGCAAGGTCAAATATTCCAAAAAGAGCAACGTTAGATTATGGTTGTGCATCCTTTCAGACCCTCTGTGTTGTGCTAAGCTTGTTTTGGTATATGACCACACAGTCATTTTTTCCACCTGGGTCCTGGTGAGGAACCGCAATAGAGAGCGGCTAGTTTCTGAATGGCTCTTGAGTATTTTGTCTTGTCGTTACTCCGTGCACAGCCAGGGTCAGCCTCATTGCCTGCAGTTCAGACCCTGCTCTGGAGGCTTTTTCTGTGGCTACGTCCCCTGTGGCCCCTGGGCTAGTGCATCTGTAGTCTCACTTTCCCCAGGGCAGACAGGGAGAAGGAGAGCAAAGCCCTTGGTGTCTATAGGGAGGGTCAGACCTTCCCGGCGTCCGTAGCAGGGTGCTGGACGCTGCAGCTCGAAGCTCAGCTCTCAGTGACTTCACTACCTAGCAGCTGCTCACATGAGACTCTTGCGTATGAAGGGCGATGTTCAGAAGAAGGGAACTGTACATTAGTGAAAGTCTTGACAAAGTGGCCTATACATCACAGAGGAATGACGTGAAGGAACAGATAGAGTTAAGTGAAGGATTCATGTGCTTTAATGAAGAGATTTTCCTTTACATTCTCTCTGCAAGAGTGTTGCTATTACCATCTCACAGCCCCAACCTTCTCCATGCCTTCCCCTCTTTCCATGAAATTTCAGCCAACTTTCTCTCTTGCTTTATTTAAGAGAGATATCTAGTGAGAGCTCAGCTTCAGTCATTTCCTAGTCCTTTTCTGGATGGGAAGCACGGGCGCCCAGCAGCTGGAAGGAGCACTTAGAGCAGGAGCCCTACCAAGCCCCACAGCCCATGTCCTGGGACACGTACAGGAGGTATACGTGTTGTCCCAACAGCGTGCCTGGCACTGCAGGGCTCAGAGCTTGCTCAGCACCCAGGGCAATTGGACAACGTGGCTTTGCCTATTGGGTCTCTGTTGCATTTTTGTCGTCAGTAGATGCCTATAACAAAAAGATCTCAGGAATAAAATAGCCACATTCTGCTATTTTTTTTTTCCTCCCCTAGAAATGTGGAAAGCTCTTTATCTGACAGCGGCAAGGACCAGCCAATATTTCAAGCTACTATCTTAAAAAGTATGGAGATGTGAGAGTATTTTGATAAATGATGAGAAGGATCCTTTTAACAGGGGCAAGAGAGATTCTTTTTCCTTAAGCATATTCTTGGGAAAGACTTGAGCCTTTTCAGCTGAGATGAACCTGTTTAGCCTGAGGCTAACCCCTGCTGGAGAAATTTTCAGCCCAAACAATTAATTATAGAAGAAGTTGTGGGCAACCAAAACCAAGTTTATATACAATAGGCAGCTGTAATTATAGTGGTGTTTTCAGCTCTGCCTATAACACAGGCAGATGTGTCAATGCAAGTTTTTGAGTCACTCTTGCAGGTAAGGGCTTCTCGTGGGGCTGTTCATAAGCCCCAGCCTGCTGACTTGATGGGAGCAAGCATTTCACGTTAGACCCAATGTGCTTGTGAAAGGCTAATTAATCGGAGTGTTCAGAGCTGTGCCTTGCCTGTGTTCACTGTGTGCCCAGCTGGACCTGGGCTGCTCTGTTTCCCTTCCGTGGGGGAGGAAGGGTGTAATGAGGAGCTTCCAGTGACAGAGAACAGCTCCGGCTGGGACAGCGAAGATTAATGGGGTTGCTTCCCAGCTGTAATATCACCATCTAAGCACACCTTTCCTGGGAAACCGGGAGGTAACTTTCTGAGGAAGTAGGTTGTCTCTTTTAAAAGCAATTCCTTGCTTAACAGAGAGAATACCAAGATTGGAAGCATGTCCCGAGTGAGCACTTCTCAGTGGAGCTCTTTGTGCTGCACACACTCGCAGGAGAGCACTTTAAAGCTTGCGTGGGGGGAATGTTTTTGCCTGTGCTGGCTGCTAAATTGGGCTGTGTATGAATGCTCTCAGTGGTAGAGGTACTGCTGACAAACAGTCGTCTTCGGTGGTGAAAAGAGTGCAGGTAAAAGAGGAAATTTTGTGGGAGGAGATCCTGCTCTGAATTTCTCATGGAAACCGTAATTATGTGATTCAGCGTGGAGAGGTGTGAGGGTTTCCAATGTGAGCTGTAAAAAAAGCTTAGAGAAGCAGCTTAGGGACGAGGCTGCTCGTTCAGAACTTATCTGCTTGTGTGGCAGCAGGGAAATCTCTGCATTCCACCTTATCTCTTCTCCCCCTGGGAGATCAGTGCTGAGAGTGTTTGACCTCTTGCTTGAAACATCTCAAGTCAAACCCAGTGGAATAGTGGCTGAAGGCTCTGGCCATGCAGCGCCCCAGTGACTTAATGAAATTGTCTTGCTCTCCGGCCTCGTGGGTGGAAACGTGTCTTGCCCTCTGAAGTTACACCTGGAGGGAAGTCCTAGCAGAGCAGAGTTATGTCAGCAGCAACCTCCCTTGAAGCATTCTGTGCAGGTTTGGAGCTGGGGATACTTGAGGTAATGGAAATTTGTAGCCCTGTTTTGTGGGAGCTCCTGTTTTGGAGAGAAAGAGGATCCCTGTTTCTCTGCTCATTCCTCGGCTTGTGCAGTTCCCTTCCTACGAACTTTCTTTTCTTTGTATATATAAGTGAAATGTAAATGAACGTTAATTCACAGTGTTGAGCACAAGGAGATCCCAGATCTGGAGTGCGCATTCTCCAAAGGCAATGGAGCCTCAGTGCCAGCACAGGAGGACACATAAAGGAGCTCTCAACTGGAGCAGGCCCATGGTCTGTTTTGCTTTCTCACACTCAGAGCTGGTATATTTTAAATGATATCAAGCAGCAAATGTGACAAAGGGGAAAAATTGTTACAGACTGTGTTTGGCAGAAAACCAGCGAAGATAAAATACCATACGTTCTGTGCAATGAGCTCCTACATAAATGATTTATTAACTAGAATGCAGCTGGGGTCAAACACCTTCAATTTGAAATAGGCCGAAGTTATGCCATTATTTTAATGTGAATTTTTCTGGGGAAAAAAAAAAGTATGTTTTCTGTTCTAGTAAAAAAAAAAAAAAAGTTTACCTATGTAACTTTTAAAAAACAAAAATCCCCCAAGAACAGTGTCACCATGTTATAGACATATATACAGCAGCTGAATAGCTAGAAAATGACAAGCTATGCCCTAGAGACGCAAACTCTGAGAAGATTGCTTGTTTTCCTCTGTATTGCCAGCCAAGTCTGTTCTACAAATTGTGTGTGGTGGAGATCACACTCCTTCAAAATATCAAATTGCTAATTAAAGAAACTACTCAAGGAAACTTTCCAGTAGAACAATATATGCAGTGGGATAATAGTAGTCACTATTTCTTTAATGAGTTTCTTTCCTAACCAGAATTGCTTACAATACATTCAGTGCAGCCATTCAGTTAGATTATTATGAATCACATGTGTATTATTTCTGATTTGGTATTAACATAAAATCTTCTGATGAAGCATAGTATTACAAAAACAGGTCTAGTGTATAGAATGGCAATATCATTCCTGCAGATAAAAGCTTAGAAATGAAGATCCTTATATAGCAATACAATTTAATGTGCTAGTTTCTAGGCTTAATTTTCACAGGTGCTAAGAAACTACAGGTCCAACTGAAGCCAATGAGAGCAGAGTGTCTCTGGACAGTCCAGTGCTTTGATCACAGCGTGAGCATTGCTCTGCAGTGCAGCATTGCACTCTGTGGGTTCTGAATCAGCAAAAGGTAAGGGAGAGAGAAAACTTTCGTGGTGGATGTTCTCATAATACAGTTGGTTGAGATGGAGATTTTCTTAAAATAGGAGTGTTTTGCTATAGCAAAGTGATTTAGCAATGTCAGCCAAGAAACTGTGTGTACAAGCCCTCTTGAAACGATGTGGGTAGATCAAGACAAGCAAAAAGTTGCTGTGTAGCAGAGAGAGGAACACAGCCTCAGAGATCTCTTCTAAATCTCTTCTTCCCAGTTCTGCAAGCGGATGGCAGCTAAAATACTCCCTTCAGGTTCTGAATAGATGTTAACATAATGAGATGTATTTCCAAAAATACTCCAAGGAGCTGGACAGCCATTTTCAATAGCTTGTCAGTGGTAACTAGGTGCCTCACTGGGTACTCTTGGAAATCCTTCATTCCCACTTAGGAGATTCTCTAGTGTCTATTTCATTTTCTCTAGTGAACAAGAATGACTTCTTGATGTTGAGTTTTGCATTTCCAAATAGCCTTTCTTCATATTCCCCTTAAGTAAAGAGAGCAAACAAGCATCTCAGTGAAAGCATGCAACAGCCTCCGAAGCGTAAAGGTAAGGCATTTCCTCCTTGTATGTCTTGACTGATTACTGGGCACTAGAGTAGTCCTTGGTACATCTTTCCATTTGAATTGTATTATCTGTGTAATGCCTGTTATTATCCATGCAAGTTACTATGGTTCTCCATCCATCTTGGTATCAGGACTATGCCAGGGTGCTGCTGCCTTGTGCTGGGTGCAGCTGGGCCACTCTTAGGAAATGCATTTGCTGCTGAACACTTATGGGACAAGACTCCAGAGAGCCTACATGTGCTGTTGTTTTTATGGCACCTAAGTTTCACTTGGATGTTTGCTAGCAGAGCTAGTGACCTGGTGAGCTATTTGTAAACATGACCTAAGGCATATGATTGAAGTCATGGAGCATGGATCAGCTTCACTCCCATGTGTCCAAAGCACCCTGCCAAATAGTGAGCAAAATATTGCAGTCTAACGGGTCAGACTTTGTTCATCTAGTCCAGACTTGGCCTTTCTGTCTCTAATGTCTACCTGACTCGGGCAAGCCCTAATCTCCGTTGGACCACTACTGTCATCAGCATTTCCAAAACATAGGACCTAAATGGGGGCATATTCTATGAACTGGGCAAATCGTTAATGAATGTTCCAAGAAGCAAAGAAACATTCGGGATGAGAAGCCTTTGTTCAGGAAAGGAAGAAGCAAAGAAGGAAGGACAGGCAGACAGGAGGGGTCAGAGCCTGGTGTGCCCTCATCCAAGGGGCCTCCGGGCAGCTCCTCCGTGAGGAAGAGCTTTTGTCTGGCTCTGCACCCTGTTGGCATCTGAAAGATGGAGAGCACAGAGAGAAAGAAGTCAGCCAAGGGTAGCAAACGAACATGGAGCCCCTCACGCTAAGCGCAGCCTGCGTTTGGTTCCCTTTGGTGGCAGGTATTACTGTGCACTCTCCCCTCCCAAGCCCTACAGAGCATTACTCTTTGCATGGCAGTGGATTTATTCTGCTCCTTATCTAATTTTAATTAAAGTTCCTTTCTCCCCTCCCCCCCCACCCAAAACATAATCAACTGAAGAAAAACGAGCTGGTAAGTCATTGTTTTTACCATTTTGGCAGCAAGCGAATGTTATGTCTGGCACGCTCGGCACCAAGTCAGAAAATGAATCAGCAGCTGTTGTGACAGAAGCTTTTCCCTGAATGGAGAAACGGGGACAAAAAGCGAACGGGGCCGGAGAGAGGTTTCCCTGTGGCGGAGTGGGCGGCGTGGGGCGACGGTGGGGCAGCCTGGACACCACCGCGCTCGGCAGGCAGCGGCGCGGGGCCGGCTCCAGCCCCCCGGCCGCCTCCGGCCTGGCCTCGCGGGGATGCTCCGCAGGGAGGCTCGGCCGCCTCCGTGGGCTGCCTGGCTGACGTTGCTCCCCGAAGGGAAGACCGGCGCGGCAAAGCTCCCGCCCGTCCTTCTGAAAGTCGCGTTTCGCTGTGGTTACCTACGTGGTTAATGCGCGCCCAGCACCGGGCACTGGGTAAAGCCCAGTGACATGAGACCAGCTCAGCAGCTGCTCCGTTCTTCAGGCATGACTGACTTGCCACTCGGTACCTGTTCACCTGACCCAAGAGGAACCGATCTGCCAATGTGAAATCAGTACAATGGGCTGTGCCATGACCCTTGCGGGGACACGCTGGGAACTGCAGTCCCCATGGGCTCCCACTGGCCTCCCAAATCCACCAAAGGCCCGTGGGAACCATTACCATGATACTCACCATCCCTGCTATATGTTATACACAGCATGTGTGAGCTGCAGAGTCATCTTATTCTTGTCCTGGATGAAAGGTTTATGATACACCAAGATCATCCCTTTCTTTCTCTTTATATGACAGTTAACTTCTCAAAAGAGTACCATTTACTTTGTGACCTTTGGCATCTGATATGTAGCATATGACAAACTTTTGAGGGCACACAAGGAATGCTTTTAACTAATATTATGGTTTTCTGATGCATGGTGAACTACTGCTACAACAGCAGCATCAAAGTTTGATCTGCTAAATAAATACTACTGGACAAAGTTAGCAGATCTGGAGGATCTGCACTGGGGCAGACCCAGGGGCCTCTAGAGAGGAGCACTGTGCAGCTGGCATAGGGCAATGAGTGAAACTGGAGCTCCGGTGAGTTTGTCTGAGGCGGAGAGTCAGTCTCGATCTCTCCCTGAAAACGGCTGCTTTTACACAGGTATTTTTGCTGGCAGTAGCAAACAACCAAGGCACACTGGTAGCGACTTGCAACCCGAATAGCCTCAGTGAAGTCCCAAGGGACAATGTGGGACGTGAATTGGGGCAGAGGTTGTGCAGAGCAAGCATCACATAGTGCTTGTGACTCCCTGCAGGCTGAAGGGACAAGCACTGCGTCTGTGCTTTCCCCTATGAATTCTTCCCTATAAACTCCCTCCTGGCCCCTGCAAAACTGGGTGTCTGGTGGCCTCCCATCACATGTTACCTGTGACAGGTCACAGCGGAAGGGCCCCCTGCTCTTCTCGTGAGTGTGCGGTGGTGCTCGCGGTCAGGCTGTGGCTGCACGCTGCCTGCAATGCTGCCTGGCTTTGGTTGGTTTTATATGGCAGAACGGGGGCGGGATGGATTGTTTGGTTACTTAGGACAGAGTACAGCAAAGGCTGGAAGATGAGAGCTTGAGGTCAGATCTGTTTGATGTTTTGTGTATTTACTGACAAGGTTTTCAGGGAAATGGTGTGCTCTCCGTTTCCCCTTCACCTCCCTTTGCTCCAGTGCCAGCCCCCTTGCTCAGATCCAATAAAACACCCATCTGCCTGCGCTGTAACACCTGGAATCCTGCGGATACGCTGGGCACACAGCACTCACAACCGCACTCGCGCGCTGGTCGGAGGAGCAGAGCGTGGATACCAACAGGCAGCCGCGCTGCTGTTGCTGGGGGGTGTTTCGGCTTGTTCCTCGCTGGCTGAAGCACTGTTTTGATAAACACCATGGAGCTGGGAGCTTTCGGCCTTGGACACACCGTCCCCAGAGTCCTGGGGGGTTGGTAACGTCATCAGCAACTTTACAGAGGGGAAAACAAAGATTGGTCCAATAGGCGTATACTGACTTCTTATTTAAGATTAGTTTAATTTCTACACCGAGCTAGTGGGAATTTTATGACTCATCACGAGGCATGCACTTGACTGCTTTCTAGGAACGCAGCTTTTATTTTTTTGTTATATCTTTTATTTTCTTCTTTTGCTCGTGCTCCTGCCAAGCCTCTCCATTGCACGCGAGCGCAGGGGTGCTCTTGCTGTTGTGCGGCAGCACCTCTAGGAACCGCATCCTTGAGCCGGGCAGGGGCAGCACCAGATGGAAGCTCTTGCCCCATCAGCTGCTGAGCCTCTTCAGCCAGGGTTGCTCAAGTCCATGGGACCTGGGCCAGTCCCTTGGAGGCACCATTACTCCTGCGTAACCCTCTTTATTTTTATTTATTTTTTTCAAATAAGAAATTTAAGGAATAATAGGAAATAGGTAAACATGCCTTTTCTGTGTAGGTCGTGTGGAGAAACCTTTTCAAAACAGCCTTGTGCATGTAAAAAGTATTGGGCCTGACTTTCTGGTCCAAAATGGTGCTGCATTCTCAGTGCATTTAAGTCACTCCTGGCTTGTTCTGGGCTGTGATTATGTGAGAGGAAAGTTAAGCTCATTAATTCTCTGAAGAATTAAAAATCAAAGCTGGGGCAGAGAAGGTGCAGTGAAATTTCCTAACTGACCAGCTTTCTGTGTAAGCACCAGGCATCTCGCAGCCAGCAGGAAGAGTCCGTATCCTTCAAGCTCTACTGCCAGACTTGTCTACGGTGCTGACAGCCGCAGCCACAGGCACAGCCCCGCCGGTTTAAGGGCTTTCAGGATTAGGCCAGGGCTCCTGCACAGCTGCGATGTCTTGCCCCTATTTTACATCCAGTGAAAGATTTTTGAATGGACTTCAGAAGCCATTAGGAACCCAAATGTCGACTTGCACTTGCAAAATGTCTCTGGTTAATGTTTTCCTACCGACGCCCGGCTTTGCTCCCCGCCTGCCAGAGTTTCCTGTGACCTATTTGAAATATCACTCTCCTAAGTGAAAATGTGCCTCTCTTTTTCAAACTTGCAAAACTCACAAAAATAAATAGCCTAATTTGGCCAGTTAATAGCCCTCTCCTGGGGCTTTTCTCAGCAACTAAGAGGCCTTTTAAATACAACATTTGTGACTGCGTCATTAAAGCTCTGCATGATCCAAGCAGGCTAAACCAAAAAGAAAGAAATGTCTTATTTGATCTAAGTTTTTTTTTTAAATAGTGACACTAGAGACCCATTTATTTTTAATTACACAATTGCTTTATTAAAAGCCTAAATCCTGCAGTCCCTAGTCATTGCTCAGGCAAAACTGCTATCATTCAAGGAAGGACCTGTAGGAGTTGATTCTAAAAATAGGGCAGCTGACAAAGTCTGCCTTTCAAAAGGATTTGCTTTATTTTTGAAGGATTTCCCAAGTCTGAGAACTTGCTTCTACTTTGCCTTTCTATTCTGCAGCTGAGAAATGAATGTAGAACAGTCACTCCAGAAAGCAAAACCAGCATCAGTTTTCCTCTCACACTGAGTGCGCTGCCCTTCCCACTCTTGGGAAGCACTTTGCACACAGCCACGTTAGGATTTGCTTGCATGGGGAGGGATGCATGAGGATTAGCTCTGGCTCTGTCCAAACCTTTCTCTGCACCAGCTGTTACCCCAGTAGGGCCTGGGGAAGACCCTGGGTCTGGAGCTCCCCATCCACGTGCCTGCCCAGGGGATGACTTGCACTGTACACACATCGGCCTTGTAGACCCCCAATGCTGTCCCCAAGCACCTCACACTGCCAATCCCCAAACACTTTGGCCTTGTGCCCCTACCGAGCACTGTCTCCAGTGATGCAGGTTTTTTCTACCCGTCCATTGTAAGGAGGGAGTGAGTGGTCTTGCTCGGGCTCCACGTCACGTCCTGCGACGCCGCTCTGCAGCCCTGCGTTGCACACAGGCGACCGAAGCAGCTTGGTGGGAGGCTGCCAGCGGTGGGACTGAGCCGGCCTCTCCTGACTGCCCTGTGCTATGCGGGTGCCGTGGCACCCGAGCGCTTTGCTCCCTTTGGACTCCATGTGCAGAGCAGGTCTCTGGCAGCTCAGGACTGTGCTGCCAGCAGTAAGAAAGGGAGCAGGCTGGCCAGGCCACATATACTGCATTATATTCCTGGGCTAAACTCCAGAGCCTTCAATTTTATTATCTAATTACCCAACCAAACTCATTCATCTTTATTTTTCAGTCTTACCCAGAGACTTCAGTTTAAATGTGACTGCTATGCAAAGCACTGCCCAGATGCTCTCGACGTGGAAGAATTCACAGTTTCTCAGCTTTATTTGCTCAAAGTGTGTTTCCTTAGTGTAAAGGATGCATGGCAAAAACCCCAGCCCCTGGCCAGTGGCCGAGGTCTGCATTAGTCTGTGTGCAGAGACTGAAATAGCTGAATTATCACAAGGAATTGCACTGGGAGAACAAGAGGAATAAAACAAACCTTGAATTTTATATATTAAGATTGTGCAGCTAGACACATCTTCATCACCGATGTGATGAAGCGGCATTAAATTGCATGCAGGGCTTTGTGGTGTGGCTCTCTGATCTATTGCTTTATTACCAAGTATGAATACCAAGAGTTGCTAAATAAAAATGATGGGGGTAAAAAGAACCCAACAGGTTAACAAGACATCTAAAACATATCCCTGGAAAGCAGAGCGCAGCAGGGGCACTAACCCTGTTGTCTTGTCCCTTTCTCGTCCCTGTCCTTGAGCGGTGTCTCGACCTGCTCCTCGCCATGCATGCCAGGGAGGCTGCACGAAGCCATGGAAGGACCTTGGCCCATGGCCCTCCTCACCGTGTGTTGCTATCAGGTACATGGGCTCCCTGGTTAGCATAACCCTGCCCACGGGAGGTGCTTAGCCTATAAATAAGCTGCCTTTTCCCCCCCACACCCACTCCTCCTCTTGATTTCCTAGGGGAAAGCAGGTCCTGGCAGGTTCAGAGGGCATCCAGAGCAGGTAAACGGATAAAAAGGGCTGACATAGAAAACTTCCCTCCAGGTCAAGTGGGATTTGTGTGTTCTCTCCGCTTTGCAGGGCTGGTTTTGGGGGGCGGGAGGGAGGGCGAGGTGGCAGGAGCTGCAGAGCACGAGGCTGCTGTGGAGCTAGCTCGGGCTGCTCGGAGCCGCAGGAGGGGAGCCTGGCACAGCGCGTCCCCCGCAGAGCCCCCGAGCCGGAGCCCCTTGGGTGCTGCCCTCCAGCCCCGCGCGCAGAGGCCAGGGCTCTGCTGGGAAGGAGCCTGGGGAAGGCGCGTGGGAGCTCTGCAAGCTCAGCCTCTCCTCCGGGTACCTGCAGCTTCTCAGCAGTGCAGGACGGGCGGGCGGCAAGAGCAGCAAGGGACCTTCCCCAGGACAGGCCTTCCTCACCTGTGCTGGTGGCACTTGGAAAGGAGCCAGGGGAAACGCAGCACCACGATGGAGACCAGCCCGGTCAGGGCGTTGGAGCAAGCAGCTGTAGGAAAGGCAGCTGCACTGGGCGCAAGTGCTGGACTCGGGGTGCATCGGGTGCAGCCGACGCGGCGCCGGCAGCGTGCCGAGCTCGTGCTTTGCTTCCACGCGTGGCCACGCTGCATTCGTTTTGCTCCTCTGGTAGCAGCATCACCACTCTCGTCCCTGTCTCTCCTGCTTGCTGTTGTCTAGGCTGTCCCCAAGCAAAGCGCAGCTGACTTCACCTTCCCAGATGTTTCTCGTGATCTCTCCCACTCTAGCCCTGACCACAAGCAGCACTTGGAACAATTAACACCTTGTGCTCCTAACATCTTACCGTTTACAAGGCAGCTGTTACTAGGGCAACAACTGCACTTTTTTCTTTCGGTGTATTGACTAAAACTCAGCGCTTTATATTAAAGGTAAAGAAAAATAATACTCTCTGTAGCAACAGTGAGTTACAACAGCATCTCTCCTGTAATCAAGATATCGCTGAATTATGGTGCTATAAACAAGCACTTCTGATATAACCACAAACACTGTGGGACATGTAACACATTGGCAGTATATTTCAAGTGACAAACTCATTTATTGTAGGGGAATGGAGGGAGGAAAGCACCTTTCCAGAAATTGCTGGAAGGAATTACAGCAAAGAATGACTGGAGCTTAAGGATGCAGAAGCGAAGTAATTCTCTCAACTTGACTGGAATGAAGAGCTTCAAAGTATGAGGATGATGAGAGCAGGACAGGTAGCTCAGAAGGTTAAAACACAGGGCTTAATTATTCTCTCCCTCCCACTGCCATAAATCAAGATTAATTCCATAGCACCTGATGGCATAACTATGCCGAGTGACTGGTGTAATGAAGCCTATCCAGGACTTTTGGGAAGGAAACCCACAGCTATCCCATTGTATTCGCAGCCAGTTCATTATTAGCATAGCCAAAGTGGTGACTTCTTACTTGCAGGTGGGACTTGAGTAACAATCATGAGTCATTAGGGTGCACACCTACCTGAGGGATCAAAATGCTCGGGAGTTCAGTGGGTGCTAGATGCTGGGGAGGCAAAGAACAGGCTGGAAGCTGCTCGCCAAAGGGGTTTCACCTCTTCCAGGTGACTGCTGGGCCACTTTGGTCAGTGGGATTGGAAGAAGGTGCTTTCCCGATGCTGTGCCAGCTCTTATGTTTGGTGAGTTTCAGCTTACGGACTTCCTTGCCCAAACAGTTCCATTCTGCCTGCTGCTTCATTATGCCATGGTGTGTTTTGGTGGCAATCTGTTGTCTGCCTTGTTAAGCACTGTGTGCTGTCAGCAGTGACTCTCTTGGCTGCAATTAGGACCCTAGATGATGTGGGGGAAGCAAGATAGCCTGGGCTGGTATTCAGTAATTTCCCAGCCATGTGCAAAAGTGCTTCTGCACCATGCAGTGGTAATGGGAGAAGCAGGAAGAGGGATACTGTCTCCCTACATCCCTCTGGTGAACCTGCCCTGGC
>VZSV01000011.1:1614278-1631544 GCA_013398735.1 Nothocercus julius | reverse complement strand
TATATATATATATATATATATATAAAATCATCTCTGTGCATACATAATTTTAATAATGATTAAGCACTTGTGATGAGGAAGTACCTGTGTTTAAAGTTCATCTATGCTGTATTTTATAGCCTATGTATTTATAACATTTAGTGTGTGAGAGGTAGTGCCTTTGCCAAAGGGTCTGCCAATGGTTTGCCAAGGAAGGCCTGAACAAAACTGCTAGTTCCAAACACGACCTGTTATCATAAAATTTCCCTGGTCAGTGCCTCAGATGTTGAAATGTTGAAGCAATCTGGATACATATCCAAAGTTTGCAGCGAATCTGCAGGACTCTCTGCTCTCAACAAGGGACTCTGAAGTGTGTGCGTGCGGGGGGGAACACCCTATGTGACCTAGCTGACCTTGTGGGTGAAGATGATTAGGATGCAAGTGCTTCTGGAAGGCTGATTTTTCTAAAATAAACCACTGCAAGAATGTTGGGGTTCTTCAGTTATAAGTGAGTTTGGGGTTGAGGGGAATAAAGCTCCACTGTGGAGTTTACAAACCAGCACAAAAAGTGTATTGAATTGGAGGTGTTCAGCTTACAGACTTATAAAGATTTTGCCAAAAGAGCTCAAAAGTTACTTGAATAATACGAGGTCTGCATTTTTGGGCTGTCTGCAAGTGTTGAACTCCTTTGGATTTCAAAGCAAATAGATGCACCTTAACAAAGACCACCTTGTGTCAGCTATCCTTAAAATTATAGCACATAGATTAAAATAAAAAGTGTGTACTTATCCCTCCTGGGACACTGGGGAATGGAAAAGCCTTTTCAGAATTCTTTAAACTCATCTTAACAGTGTTGAACCAATTATTTTGTTAAATCTGGGTTTGTTTTCTGCCTCTCAATGAGAACATTTGAAGTCTATCATCTCTACCATTTATGAGTTACCAGTATGCAAGTGTAAAATTGCCAATTGGAACATATGGTATCAGAGGAAACAAGGGGGAAATATCTGATTGCTCACACTCCCCAAATTCCAAATCAAGTGCATTTAGTATTTTGCTCACGGTTCCTGCAGGGGGAAATAAAAGAAATCATCTCTGAGCTGAGACCTAGCACTGAACATTTCACCCTGAATAGGAATCTTTGAGAAATTTATAAGCAGCTGAAAGGGGAATAGAATAGAAACTGCATTTTCGTTTCTTCACTGTGGTTGCAACTCCTGGAAGAACTCGGCATCATTGCCATCAACAGAAACCCCCTGAACCTTCCTTAAGTTTTGGTGCCTGATGTGGGGAAGGCCATGAGAGACTGATCTTCTCCTGACCCTTGTGGTGGAGGAGCAGACCACTTCACCTGCATAATTCAAGGGGTTTGTGGTCAGCTGCCCTATGTGTTCAGGTCCTTGCCCAGATATGGAGCAGCCCTGCACACTTGTGTATGATGTGCCCAGTAAACGGCTGAACCTGCGGTGTCAAAGGAGCCCGAGCTGGTGTGATGGTGGGCGCGTCGTGTGCGTTGCAGCTCTCCCTGTGCCTTGAGGCAGAGGTTCGTGAGATGAAGTATCCAGGAGCTGAAGCCCTGGTCTTTGCCTTTGCTGAGTGACAGTAACTGCTTTGGAGGAAGGTGGACAGGCACAAGGATTGCAGGACTGTTTTCTACCCTGAAGCTTCACACAGCACCAGATTTTGGAATTCTGCATATTCAAGGAAGGAGACAAAATAACATCGCTGAGACATCCTGCTCCTGTACAGCTGCCTCACCTCCAGCTGCTGCCGGGGGACAGAGCAAGGATGAGGCTGGGGAACAGTTGTTCTTCGCCTGTGATCACCCCTGCTCCCTCCCCAAGGTCTCAGTGGGGCTGGGCCCTTGGGTGGCTGCCAGCAGAGCTGGGCATGCCGGTATCTGGGATGCGGGGCCTGTTGTGGAGGCCTGGAAATGTGCTCTGCCTCAGAGCAATGAGTTGCTTGGCATGTCTGTCCTGCACATCATACTGTTGTCTGGAGTAACCTCTCTCAGCCTCATCACACAAGGGCACATGCCCTTTCAGATTGTTGGTTGATGTGAGCTTTTGCATTCTGCGTAATCATATTGTTCATATAAATGGCCAGTGTTTTCTTGGCACTGTGAAATGCTTGGCCTCCACATACCGTTATTGAGTCATTCTGCACAGAGGGGTCCATTTACCCCATTACAGAAAATTATGATGGGGACCTTCTCTTTGTGAGTGATAGCAGGTTTCCCTCTCCTTTACTTTCCAGCACAGCAGAGGCTGATAGCCCTTAGCAGCAGGGCTGTAGGATGCAGGAAACATGCTTCTCACTCATCATTCTGGCAGATTAGGGAGGGACTAAGCCTGCAGCCTTGGGAATTGCTCTGATCAAATCACAAAAAAAAAGGAGGCTTTCACTCCACAGCATGGATGGTTGTGTAGTGCCACGTGTACAACCAAATATATCTTCCCTGCCATTCAGACAGAAAGCAGAATGTTTTGGAGTAACTTTCTGGGAAGGGGGAGGAACAGATGTTTGAACCAGAAGCTTATGTGACAGTTGGGAGAGACAGTGTGGAAACGCACAGTTGAAAGGAGAAGTCTGATGGGAGTGTGATGACAGCAGCAGGACTCCAGTGACAAGGAGTGGGAAGGAGAACAAGCAGAGAGGAGTGTTACTTAGAAAGCTGAGCAAAGTGCACAAGAAGATGTGTCAGGAAAGCGTCAGCAAAAGGAAGGGAGGAAATGTGAGAGTAGAGACAGCCTTTGGGATCTGTCTGCAAGCATGTGTGACCTGTTGCCTGACAAAGGGAGAAAGGAAAGCCTTGTAGTCCTTTGCCTTCCTCCACTGAGTTGATTATCCTTTCAGCCAAGCTAGCTGGTCGGCTCTGGTGGACCTATTCTAGCATCCAGGTAGTGCTTGGGAAGGATAAAGCTGCCTACAGTGCTGCCAAAGCACGGAGGTCCTGGGATAAACAGGCTCTAAGGACTGCAGCACGGGCTTGAGGTTGCCCAGGTCTGTCTTCAGCTTGGCATCTTTTCAGAGTAACACAGTAGCCTTGGGATTTCTGGGTGCTGAAAAATGAAGATCAGGGACATTTGCCTCTGAAAACAAGCATTGATCTTAAGAGTGGGATGCGTGAGGAAAGGAAGAGAACAAGAGAGTGCAAGTCCCTCCTGCAGCAGGGAGGGATCTCTGAAGCAGCGCCTTACCCTGGCGACATAAATCACCTCTCTGCAGTGTCCGGTTTTACCTTAGTTCAGCAGATGTGTAAGGCACCGCGAGAACATGCCACTGGAGTGTAAACCCTGACGTTAGAGATACCGTGAGCAGCGGGGAGGGAGCAGCTCTAACTTCTCCCACAGATGGCTTTTCAAATACAGTTTTACAGACCCCTTTCTGCACTCAGATCCACCACTGATGCCTCAGGGTGTCTTGAGAGGTGCAAACTGTCTGGTGGTGCTTTGTATGCCCTTCAGGGAAGCGGAGGAATTTCTTTAAGTATAGGATGGCTTGAAATACGTTAGCTCAGTGATTGCCAGGTAGATGCTGAGGACTCAGATCAGCAGAGAATGTGGCAGGGCTGGTGATTCTCCCTCCACCTTCATAGAAGCACATTTATTTCTTGTTGTGAAAGCCTGATGAATTAGGGGACAGGCATGGCCATATCTCCTTCGTGGATCTGAGGCGAAAGGCCGCACCAGCTGGCAGAACCAATGTCTCCTGTGTTGGCTTTGGGACCGTTCAGCCTCCCCAGGCTGTCACTGAAGCTTTGCTGCCATGGGGTCCTGTGCTTGAGGCCGGGGTACGGGGAGGCAGAGCTGGTGGGAGGCAGCCAGGCCCCCAAATACCGTGGGCTGTGCCGGGCTGAGGCCCGGCCAGCAACGCATTGATTTGTGTATTTTAATGGGGGAGCAGATGGGGAGGAGCACAAGGGAAAAGCAGGGAGAGCCCTCCTCAGCGGGACACGTGCTTCTGGCTGGGAAGGCTCATCCCACACAAATGCGATTGCCTTCGGTCGTGTGTGTTGCTTGTGCCCCTCGCGCACGCCGAGGCTGAGGGGCTGCCCCAGACCCTCAGGGTGCTGCAGTAACCCCGCCGGGCTGGCGAGGGAGGTCCCAGGTGGGTGATGGCTTCTCTTGCCTTCCTGGTTGCTCCATCTTGGAGCCACTGAGAAGGGCAGCAGGAGAAGCCGGCATTTATCCTGACTTCCCGCTCTTGGGAGCAGCTTCGGGCAAAAGCGAGAGGTTTGGGACCTGCTACAGCTGCTGAACGGGTAGCAAACCAGAACTCCCGGGGGCCTGAGATGCACGGGTTTTCTCATGCACTAATTACCAGCTCGTCACCTCAGCGCCAGGCCGTGGTGGCCCTCGTGCCGCCCTGCACCGCGTACCGCGGGGGGAAGAGCTGTCTTCCCCCATGGCGACAAACAGGTTCCCCTTGGCTGATCCCACCGGCTGCTGCCACAGGGGCCGAGGGCTGCGCTAAGCGGGGTCCCGGCTGCCCAGGGACAGCCCGTCCCCAGCTGTGGAGCCCCTTGCGAAGTGCCCTGGCCAGGAGGCCGTGGCGGTGCCGGCGGGGTGGGAGCTATTGAGAAGCAGCTTGACAAGGGGTGTTCACGCAAAGAACTGGAGGGTCCTCCCGTTCCTCCTCATGGGGAACAGGTGCCGCGGGCTCATGCCGAAGCAGGACGGAGGTGACGTCAAGGCGGTGTAGGCCTCAGCTCTCCCGTGGTGCCTGGCTCACCGGCAGGTCCCGGTCTAGGGGGAGCAGCCATGGATGGCTATGACCGAGCAGCACTGGCAGAGCCTTCCCGGGGTGGTCTGCCCCGGCTTTTCCTCCCGCCGACGCTGTGGTGTGGGGTGGCCTTGTGAGGGGCCTGCAGGCTCACAGGGTGCTGGGCAGCCAGCAAGGTCACTGGGGAGCAAGTGCTCTTGGTCTCTTCACCCAGGAGGATGAACCTTGTGTCAGGATAGGCCTGAGTATTCCCCAGACGTTTTGCTTTGTGTAGCAGAATTGCACCTTTCTTGCCACCGCCTTGCATAGGATCTTGGCCTTTGACTTCAGCAGCAGTAGGATCAGACCCAGTGTGTATTTTCTGATTTTACTCGTGCAGCTACTGAAATTAAAAGCTTGTGAGTGAAGACCTGTCTTTCCTGCAGCCTGAATTCAGAATAACAGAATGGCCTTTAATCTCTAGAGATAGTTTAAAAACCTTCTCAAGGTCTGTACTCCTTGTAAAAATAGAAAAAATAATTCATACAATCCTTGCCGCGTCTGACAGAGCTGGCAGTCTTTGTTCCGCGCGGTACGTGGCTCTGTGTACCAAATTAATCAGGGATTCAGCTCCATGCTGCCCTGTACCTGCGGCGTGGCGCGTCGCCGCGTGCCGGGGAGAGGCTGGAGCGCTGCCGGGAGCGCGGGCTGCGGAGCAGTGCGTGTCGTCTCCGTCTCGGCCGCGCCATCCCGCGCTTGCTCTGTTTCCTGAAGCCGAGCGGTGTAAGTTGCTCTTGCTTCCGCTGCAGTTGCACTCCTCGAGGAATGGAGCAGTATATCACACTGTGTTTCGTGTGTGCCCAGGAAAGGGAGCCCGAATCCCCTTCCTGCGCAGAGAGCCGACACATCGGGGGCCGACACACAACTCTTGGCAATTTTTAAATTTGCTATAAACCTCTTAAATGAAGACTGTGGGATTTTTTTGTTTACCATGTTGCTGCATGGAACCAATCACTATAAATTTAAATGGAGAGCTGGAAGGAGCACACTTACCTTTTATATAATAACTGTGAGAGAGTGCCACTGCCGAACTGCTATTAGGGTTTTTCAGACCTTCTCAGATTTCATTGCAAAACATTAGGCTGCGAGAGGTACTCTAAGGGTGTGATTATTCTAAGAGGGTAAGTAGTAGTGAGCATTGTCGACCAAAATTACTAGAACAGACAAGTTACGCTGAGTGGCTGGGAGTGAAGGAAGCTAAGAAGCATAGTCTGCCTTGCAGAAATACAGCGGTAAGCCGGTGCCGTCTGTGCATGGAGTCCTGTCCCATTTTTATCTGGGTCTGTGCAGATGAGTAGCGGTGTCCTTCCATCGCCATTGGGAGCGAGGTGACTCCTCAGACCAGGATGGTGTCAGTCCCCTGCTCAGCACGCTGTAGTGAAGCCGCGGACTCGGAGACAGTAGCACAGGGCGCGAGTCTGCTAATGCCCTGGAAGTGCTGCAAACTTCCGTGAGTGTAGTTCCCCTGGTGTGGGATGCTGGAAAATAATGTCCCCTGTTTGGTGGGATCTGCTGGTAAAGACCTGTCCTAGGAGTGGCCACACTGCTAGAAGAGAGAGGCCTTCTGTTAGCTTCAGGTTAGCCAGAGCCTCCTTTAGACAGAGTTTCCTTCCAGCTGCATGGGTGAAAGGGGTGACCTCTTCCAGCTGCTTGTTGCCACCCCATTTGGAGGTGGCCACGGTCGCTGCGCTTGGTTCAGCACTGTTGGTGGGCTCAGTGCTGTTGTCCTCTGTTCATCCCAGGTTGGTTGGTGCTGCAGCTGGTGATAGAGAAGTCACCTGGGCTGAACAGAGAAAGCAGCAGCTCCGGCCAAGGGACAGGACAGCTGCATCCAGTGCAAGAGGGCTGATGCTCAGCTATTTAATGGTGATGAACTAACACTGTGCTACTGCTGAGCCCCCTTAACCTACTTACCTGAAAGCTTTCCTCCTGAGTAGAGCATAGCTGGGGCTTAGTGCACGAGCTGATGGTTCACCATGAAGTCACTACTTTCTTGTCTCAGCAAAGCCCAAGGCTCCGTAAGGCTGAAAAATAACAGTGCTGGGAGGCTGCCCTGGGGGTGTTTGTAGCTACCACACTTCGGGTACTGTCTGTTGCAGTTTGCCCCAGTAAGGACCAGGCATACGCAAGTTTTTCTGGGAGGCAGGCAGGCTAGAGCCATGGTGTATATGTGCTCCTGCTCTGCCTTGAGTTTTCCTGTGACTGAGATTTTGATTTTTGCCTCCCATATGATTTTCCTGTGGCGACACACACACCTTGGCGCTCGCTCTCACAACGCTGGTTCTTGGCAGGGAAGGCAAGTTTGCAAGGAGGCTCCCGAGCACTCTGCTGTGAGAGTGCCTCCAGTGATGCTTGTGTTTCTCCTCCTCATTCCTCCCGTTTCCAAATAATTTTCATGCTGGGAATAAATCTGAGTGCATAACAATAATGTTCAGCATGTGATAACCAGACACAATTGTATACGTACAAGCAGCCGCATGGAAAACAAATGAGCTGACGGAAAGACAGTAAAGGAATGCCAAATGAACCGGAGACCACACTTGCCATTTTCACAGTAAGGCCAAATATCTTTGCCATTTATATATAACTACACTTTTCCCAGGAAAATGGGATTCTTAGTTACTAAGCTTTTTGTCTTACCAGTTTATGTGATGGTGGGAAAAATCTGTCTTCCCACCAGCCAATATACTATGACTGAAGTAATACAAATGGGAATTCTTTCCTGAGTGTCATCTGCGGAATTTCACTGAATTCTGCAAGGTTTTGTAACTTGAGGTCAGTCTTTTGATGCTGGTTTATAAATTAAAGAACAGCAAGATCTAAGCCATTTGGCTATTTTTAAATACCAAATATACCAGACTGCTGCTGGTGCCATGAAAATGCACCAAAACTCTTTGACAGTACGGAGAAGGAAGCTAGGTAGGTTTTTGATTTATATGTGTGTGTGTTTGTGTATAAGATCATTTCAGCATGTTTGTCTGTCTTGTGTGATTGAAGTCAATTTTCTTTGAAAGACTTTTATTTGGGAAAAGGACAAAGCTGAGATACTTTGGGGGAATTTTGACGTCTTTTTCTTGATGTGAGAAGTAATCATCAGAAAAAAAAAAAGTATAGAGGTCAGTGGGATCTTTGATAATAGGCATACAATACACACCCTTGATTTCAAGAGAAGATATTGCAAATCTGAAATAGGCTTACAAATCCAAAATAAAATTGAAATAGTTAAGAATTTTAATGGAAGTTCACCTTCTTTTAATTTTACAATGATTCATAATGTGTATATAGACATATAGGTGTCTCTATAAGGCATATGAAGACACGCACAAATAAGAAATTAGAAACACACATTTTAGAAACACTTTTGTTGTAAATATGTTATTCACTCATTGTAATGTTCCTATACTCCCATGCAGAGCAGGAATTAAATATGTTAACAAAGCAGATGTTCAACAAATGTAAAGTAAGGCTTCTTCAGGAGTGCTTAGCAGAAATCTAAATCCTTCTAATTTTCCCCCAAATAAATTTTCTTCGTACGTCATCAAGGATAGATACAAGCACACTGTGGTAGGAGGCCAAGTTTGATACATTGACACAGTTTATGACTCAATCTGATATCTGCTGGAGGAAATCATGCTTTTCAATAATGTAAAGATATTCGTGTAATCCCCAACCATGCATTGCAACATGCTGCTTCCTTTCCTTCATTGCTTCATCATCCTGTTGACTTCTTTACTTCTCTGTTTGCTTGCTGTCAGTGTGTAATACCTCCACAGCAAAGCAGAAGGATTTAGCCTCATCCTCTTCAATTCATGTTCTGATATCTTACCTCAAATCCCTTCCCATTGCTGGTCATCGCTTGGGAGGGACATGGGTGTTTGGGGTTTCACAAAATTTTCTACCCACCCACTGGTACCTTGGGCCCTGCTGGCAGCAAGACCTGTACCAGCAAAGAGGTCTGTGAAGGAACTGCCTGGGATTTACCCAGCTATTCCAGTGGATTTTGTGATCCATCTGTATCTCCAAGGGTTGAGGTAGCTACTTTAAAGGTAGTTTGGTATGTACAGGGGTTGCTGTCATACCTCAGTTACAGTGTAGCTGCACACGAAGTGCAGTTACTGAAAATCTTCTTGCCTTCTTGGTCGTGTAATTGAAGGTATTTAGATAATTCTTTGTGTGCATTCTTTTTAAGCAGAGTTGAATCTAGAATCATGCAAGTGAGCAGTTTTTCAAAAGCAGAGTCACTCAAGCCTTCCATTGCAGGAGAGCCTACCTGAATGATCCAACATCTTGCAGTGGTTTGAGCTGCTGGTTTCTGTCTGTTGCTATGGTGAAATGATAGCACCAAACTGATACCTAAAAGGAAACAATATTTTCCGAAGAGACTTATGAGAAGAAAAAACATATAGGGGACAGAGAGGCCATGGAAAAGAAAAGGTTTAAGGAGCTTTGAGGGGGTTCTCGTTCTCATTTTAACTGAAGATCCACCTACCCCTTTGAAGATAATACAAGGATGTACAAGATGACAAGGAGTCATCTTGTGCAGTGTCACTCTGGTGGATTTTATTTATGACTAATTAAATGTGTTGCTAAACTGTAAAGTTTTTACTTGAATCTTTTCCTTTCCTTTGGTGAGGATATGTGCATATGGGATACATCCATCTTTTGCTTTCCATCAATTTCAGAGACCTTATGTCCCAGAAGTGCAGTGTAGGTCACAGATCAAGAAAAACTGCTTTAGTCTCTTCTTTTGCGGGACCCAATCCATTTATGTCCCTCTAGTAATTACTGTTGTAACCTTTGCTAAAGCTCTAATGTGATATAATGCTAGCATATTTCCTAACCATGTTGGAATCACCCAACAGTCTCCTGTTTTCTTTCAGCTAGACGTTCCCCAGCTTAAAGTGATGGTCAGAACAGCCCGTCTCCGCTGCGTGATCCAACAGCTGATCAGTCTGGGAGTCTGACGAGCCACGAAAGGGGCTGAGTTCTTAGTCAACGATTCTGACAGAGAAAACTTGTTCCTCCTTAGCCAAGAACTCTGTACGTGACCTCCGCAGTGACACGGGCATCTGGAGACAGGTAGTTACAGTGCAAAGAGTTTATGTTTATGGTCTGACCCAAAACTTTATTCAGAAATGTGTCATGATATAATGCTGCCCCAGGATTATGCTTCTTGAACAACAGTCTCGTCTTTCATACATTTGAACTTGAGTGGTATAATTTCCCCTGATGCAGTATTGTGCCCCACTCCTCTTTTGAAGTGTGCTCAGCCGTGGAATGGCCAAAGAGAAAACCATACTCACTTTAGGCCAGGTATTGCTGCAGGGAGCAGAGTTCACGATTGGGAGAACAGTTGTGTGATGATCAGAAGACGTCTCTGATTGTAACAGTATTTCAGGAACTAAATATACAACAGCAGCATTTCTGCCCCAGCACCAACCCATCTGATTGCTTCTGTTAGTGTCACCTCAGTGTTTTCCTAACTAAGCCTTAACCGTAACACCACCAGCTTCTTTCTAATGTGAGGTCATGTCTCCCTTTGCATCTAGTCCTTTGCTGGACTACTGTTGAGTTGTAATTGCATTGGATTCCTAATAGAGTTTCTTAGTCTGCTGTCACAGCATGTTTGCAAGAACTTGTGTTGCATTGAATGTGGTCTTGATTACTTGCCAATTAAAGTGCAAAGAAAACACTTAAAATCTTCTACTTTAAAACTGCACCTAGACTTCTCCTCTGAAGTCTATGGGAAACTTGTAGAGATTATTTCTACCTGTCCTGTCTTCTTTCTCCTCCTCATTGTGAGTATGTAGGTAAATGCTGCTATTTTTATTTTTCAATCAGTGTTTTTCATGTTTATGACATGTTGTTCCTTTTCTGCATGGTTATTTGTACACAAAACTGAATCAGAAATGCCCTTTTGAAGTAGAATCCTGCTCATTTACACTGCCAAGTTGTTTGGCGTTACAAGGTTTTAGGTAGCGTCTCTTCAAAAAGAAGATACATGGAAGTGTATGGTCCTGTGGCAGCTGAGCGTGGCAGGAGATGTCTGGAGACAGCGCATTGTGGCAGGAAGGACCTGTTGGATGAAGGGAGCTGAGAGGAGCAGGGACTGTGAGGAGGCAGCACGCAGGGACAGGCAATGCCGCGAGTCTGGTAGCCTAGGGGGTTCTGTGCTGCGGTGCCTTATCTCTCGGAGCAGCTCTGCAGGGATAAACTGCCTTCTTGCCACCCCTGGGCAGCTTGGTAGCCTGTGTTGGGAAAGAGCCATGTCTGAGGTGTGAAAGGAAGTAAAAACAGGACGGGAGAGAAGGAAGAGCGAGTGAAAAAGCCAAGAAGAGTAGGGGCAGGGAGACAAGGAGGAGGGTGAGCTCACCTGTGAAGGTAACTGTGTTTCAGTTTGTCTTGCCTGTGTTTCTGCCACAAGGAGGATTTGAATTGCCGCCTAATGTGACTGGCAGTTATTTTAACTTGTATTTCTCCATGTCCATGAGGTACATTTGACAGCAATTATTTCTGTGAGTGCAGCTGGGAGCGTATCCTATTCCTGCAGAGGTATCAGCGTAATGGGGTGTGATTGTACAGGATAGCAGGCTGCGCCACCCCATTTTGAGGGGGGGTTGTCCATTCAATTGAACTGATATCTGAATCAATAGAACATTAGGTTTCCCATAGCTGAACTAGGACTAGTTCAACCTCTGTCTCTCTGAACTTGCATGCTGGCAAGCTCCTTAAACACTGCTGCTAATTTTATTTTCTATTTTCAGCAAGTATTTAAGATAACTCTTTTTGTTTAATAGGTTAAAGAGGAAATACTCTCACTGGCTGAGATCCCAGTGAGCAATTATAAATATTTTACTATAGTTACAAGAACTTGGAATTCAGCCTTAGTTCGTGGGCATTAGCGAATCCATGTGTGGAATCTCCATGTGTTGTAAGAATAGGAGAGTTTCATATGAGCTAGGAGGGGCAAAACCTTGCTTGGTTTTGCTGAATTCAAACTCCAAACTGAAAAACAAATAAACAAAAAAAAAAAAACAGCCAACAAAAAAAAATTGTTCTTTGCAAAGCAAACCTCTGCAAACAGCGGTGGACCACATGGGTTAGAAAAGGGTTAACTGGGACTCTTCATCTCTATTGCATGCTAACACAGAAAGTCAGTGATGGGAGAAGCTAGGTCCAAACTGAAAGCTTTTGAAATAGCCCCCTAACTAGCCTAATGAATATGCTGTTGAGCTGAACAGGTCGTTTAACACTTCTCTTGTTGCTATTGTCCAACCAACCTTAAATGTCAGCTCTGTCATTCTGATAGGCTGCTCTTGCTTAAAAAGCTTTCCTGGCTTTGTTAGCTTGCTAAGAGGGATTTCCCCCCACCCTTATTTTTAATTGCTGGCAGAACCCTACCCAGGTATTTATATCAGCCTTTTCATTCAGGTCAAGTCTTCCCTAGCAAATTTTGCCAGTGGGCAATGGTCGTGAAGAGATGTGATCCAGACAGAGGTGGAAGTGTCAAATGTAGCTGTAATGATACTGCCTTGAACTGCAGCTTACCGACCACACCACAACGAGTAACTTGCTTTCCTGAGGGCAGCGTGGTTAAGGTAGGCTGCTATAGGGACCACGGGACGATGTGCTGGTGTAGCTGCCTACGCTCGAACGATTTTTCAGAGCTGGGGTCCTGGACTTCCACTGCCGACGAACCATTCGACTCTGGTGTGGCGCAAGCCTCGGGCTGCGAGTGCTGCTGGTGGAAAGAACCCTTTGGCTGATACTCGCAGGGTAGCAAAACCCTCACAGCAGGGATGGGTGGCCCCTGCTCCAGTGTCTCCACCGGGAGCCTGAGCACATCTTCTGTGTGCCGATGTTGGCTCTCCAAGTTGCTTGAATAAACATTTCCCAGGAGCTGAGTTGCTTACCTGATAGAACGGAATATTGATCAGAAATATTTTTGTGATCTTTCTCACCCTGCAGACAGCAAGCACGCATCTTCTTGGAAAACTGTTTTTTGTGTCACCCAGTGCATTCAGTCATTTAGAAGAACTCAGAAAATTGCTTCTTAGCTAAGGTGGTCAGCGGGCAGTTGGCCCTGGCTTTCCAATAAGATTTTTTTTCATGCCTTTTATACCCCTTGAATTGAAGAGATCCTCAGTGCAATGGTCAGGAGGACTGTAACACTAATGGTGTTTAATGGTGCTAATTTAACAGCAAAGGTATCGGCTTGACATATTCAAAAACTGGGGAAAGGACAAAAGGACTGACGGGGTATTAGTATTCAATACCTAATTGCAATTATTTGCACAAACAGATTTTATTGACCTTCTCATATTTGCATCAGCTGAAGGATAGAAAGGTGGAAATTCACGTATCAGCATCAGAAAATTAAAGCTGATGGGTGTAATATCACAATTCCAAGTCTGTGCTGCTGCAGACCAGAAAGGCCTTCCTGGCTATTTTCACTGGTGTTGCCAAATCTGACCCCAAGACACTGCTCACTGTGGCAAACTCCTTGGCAATGCAATGTGCCTGTGAGCTGCCCCTCCAAAATGGGAACCAGGTACCGCTTTGTGTTCCTCATGGAAAATATCGCATGTGTTTGGGAAGCATTTCAAACCACAGCAGCTCATTTGGGTGATATTGTTGAATGAAAGACTCTAGTCATTTTCCTGTGGTTCCTGTGAACTTCTGATTCACTGAGACGCTTGGAAATGTCACCATGTGAGTTCACACCAGCCTCTTCCTGGCTATTCATGACTGATGCTACCGATGCTCAAGGTGGCCAAAGCAACAAGCACGCTACCATCTGAGCAATATTGAACAAACCCACTGAGGACCTGGCATCAATTCCCATCAACCGTTTGGCTGAAGTCGTGCCTAGTGCTGAGCTAATGCCTAGCAAAACTAGCCAGGGGTCAAGTACAAGTTAATGTCAGGCTGACTTTCTACATCAGCACAGTCTGGATTTAAATTGGGATGTTTGTTAACAGCTCTGAGAAAATAATCTCTTACACTCAATTGCTTCCCTTCAGGATCTGTGAGGCACACATCGTTTCACCAACAGCAAGGGGATGCTCGAGGTACCTTGTTAAAATGGTTTGAGTCCTTCCAGGAACCACAGAGCTGATCAGTGGTGGAGTAGATGTTTCTTTACTACACCCATCATAGGGCAAGTTCCACAAAAATCAAATATCACTATGTTCCTTTTTAACAGTTCTGGTGTCTCGAACAGCTAAAATACATGGTCGGCCTTATTTTGCTAGCAATATGACACAAGTGCACAAAGATAAGAGCTGTGAGGGGGCCATCCCCACCAAGCTGGGGCTGGTGTTCAGATGAGATCTGGCCACTCTGAAGAACAGCTGAACTTGCTTGGTTCTGGGGAGCAGAAGAAGGCATTTCATTTCCTAACTGAGGTGACTTCCTGAAGTGAAAGCGTTACTTCCAGTGTAATCCATTGATTTGTTGAAGGTCACTCCACCCATGATGAGATGCCATCCCCTCTTGGAAACTCCTGGCTTGGCCTCTGCCTTTTGCATCTCTTCCACTTCTTGGGCAGCACCAACATGATCTATGCGGGCAGGAGGCCTTCAGTGCTTGCCAGCTCCAGGTGGGCCAGACCGTTGCTGTGTCTCAGCAACAAGCTCCTGCACGTGTGTTGAGGCGCGGTGACCGGAGCCTTGCCGCAGGATGCAGGAGGTCACCCAAAACCCATCACGTGCCCGTTCATGGGCTCTGCCTGCAGCAGTCGGGCTCAGGGTTAGAGCTTTCTGAAGGGGGATGCAGGACTGTGCATTAAGCTCTCCTGGGATCTCTGCAAACCTCGCTGCCTTCTATGCCACGAGGGCAGCACCCTGAAGTTTCTTTTTGTTTTGATTGTTTTTCTTTTTGTGCCTCCTGTAGTATAACTATGTGGTAATTTGTATTATTAAAAAAAAAGTAAAACTTACCAAACCCAAACTTCTCCTTAGGAGACACAGAATAAACCCCTTTACTCCTCAGCCAAGACCAGGATGTTTTCTAAGATGCAGTTCAGCAAGGTAACAGAGCTGACGTTGACTTGCTGCCATTGAAATGGGTAGTGCTCCCTGCTCCTGGCTGTATCCTCCTGCATCTCCTTTGCCTCCCTCGGGCTTTCATCTGACCCCTGGGGTTGGTTCACTAATCCAGCCGAAAACTAACCTGGGGGGGAAAGCCATGTTAAAAAGGTAGGGTTTTTGTTTGTATTTTTTAGAGGGTTGGGGATGGAAGGGGAAGTATATGCTTGGGTTGGTTGGTTGCTTGTATTAGCTAGTGAGCTCTCAGAAGGGTTGGGTGAAGGCAAGAGCTGGGTAACTGTGTGGCCTGCAAGAGGTTGCAGCGAAAGGTCAGATTCACTCATCCAGCCTTCCAAGGCTTTTCCCTGGGGCACCACAGGGAATGTGCTCAGACCCAGGGCACTGGCTGCAAGAACCTGCCCAGGCCAGAGAACTTGTTTTAGGAGAGGGGTTTCAGCAGTGGGGTTTCAGGAGGTGAGTGTCAACTTCCCCTGTGGGGGTTAGGGCCACCTATTTGTTTCCTGGTCCTTCTCTCTGCTTTCAAAACCATGCTGCAAGTGCTAGGAGAAAACTTCCAACCCAGCTGTCCCTCAGCTACCAAAATATCTTCTTTGCCCCTTGACTGACTGTCAAAACTTTCCTGGTGTTCCTGGAAGAAACATCTTAGGTAGTGTTTCCCTTGGCCTCGGGGGAACAGGCGGGCTGCTCTGGAGGTGCATGGTAGCATTGCTCGTCTGCTGTCACACATCTGTCCTGAGCAGGCGGCTCCACGGCCGGTGCAGCCCTGGTAGTGCTCCAGCCTCCTTGTGCACCTCAGGGCGAGATTGTGGTTCGAGGAAGAAAGGGTTTTGGAGCAAAGACTGTGCAATCGCAGCACCAAGGAAAAAAAAAAAAAAACTTTAATTATTCAACTAGTTAGAAACACTTTAAAGTATCCCTAAAAATAGGTAAGAGGGATGTTTGTCAGCTACAAAGGGATTATCATGCAGTAGTGTTGCTTACTTATTATATGATGATGCTACAGAATAGAGTCCCTCAGGTGGCCTCATTAATGTTTATGAATGAACCCCTTGTTTTGTGCTTTTGGTTTTAGAACATTGAAATAGGGCGCAAGGCTAGTACGAGTAGTTTTACTACATGTGCTTTGCAAAGCCCGAGGACATGGGTGTAGATCTCCATAAACCTCAGTGGTTCTGGGTATAGATGACAAATGGATTTGGGCTTTCCTACACCAGCAGATTGGATGTACCCTAAGGGAGAACTTAAAGCAGAACTTCGGCTAAAATCACCACTGGCATCCTGCATGTTTAACTAAGCTTCTCTGTGAACCTGTCAACAGGAGGTTGGAGCTGCATGTCCCACCAGTCCCTTTGCTTTGAGCTCTTCTGGCAAAGGTGCCCTGTGAGCAGACCATAGATGTTGGAATCACCACATGCACTTGCAGAGCGCTGCCCGCTCGGCCCCGCTGCCCATCAGCGTCTCGGTGCAGGGTGGAGGCTGCTGCCCACTATCTGCTTCTCAAAGAGGGCAACAGTTTCTTCTGGCTATCTTAGAAGGAGGATGGCAGTTACACCCAGACCGGAGCAGCATGCGGTGGTTTCTGAGTCTTGCAGCTCCAGCCCTAAAATAACAGCCCTTTTCTTCTGAGCCAACCAACAATTGTGGTCAGCCACTAATACCAGTTTAACCATTGGCGTTTGCTCTATAGGAAGTGGCTCCTTGGAGAGCGCCTGGGGAGATTCGTCCTCGCTGCCCCGATGCTGTGCAGGGCTTGTGGCAGCCAGAAGCAGATGGTTACAGATTTCCTCAAATGCAACCTGCTTCTTTATGGAAACAACTGGATCCCAGGAAGCTGATAGCAAACAAAGTGTGGAAATAGTGTAGAAACAGTAACTGCAGTTAATAGTATGTGTTTTTTTTGTTTGTTTTGTTTTTGTAATGAATGGGTAAAATTCTCTGATTGCCCTATGCCCCCCCCCGTATATTTTTCTCTCTGTAGTTCCTTTTCCTAACATGTGTAGCGGTTGTCACCGGCGTTTCCTTTGGGCTCGGCCGCGTCGGGCGCAGCGGCGGCTCCGCCGCGCTGCCTCGGGGACACGCGTTACGAGCAAGGGGCCGGCGTGGGCCCCGGGACAACGCGACCGCGGGGCACCCCCCGCAACCACGTGGCGAGGAAAGTTCCGCGGCGGGAGAGCGGGGGCTGCGCGCTGCCCCCCGCCCCCTGCCCCGCGCGCCAACTTTTCTGCGCGGCGCGCGCCGCGCTCGCGCGTCCCCGGCGGGCGCTCGTTTTGAATGAATGACCTCACCCGCGGCGGCCAACGGGCGCGCGGCGGCGCTTAATATTCATGAGGCGGCGCGCCAATGAGCGGGCGAGGAGGTTGTTTTAAACGGCAGAGCCCCACAGCCAATCAGGCCGCTCTCGTAGGCAGCCAACGCGAGGCTGAGGCGCCGCGCCGAGCCCCGCGTCGTGCCCTGCGCTCCGCTCCTGTCCACAC
>VZSV01000011.1:1584457-1612588 GCA_013398735.1 Nothocercus julius | reverse complement strand
CCGCTGCTCGCGCCGTCCGGGCCCCGGCAGGGCCGGTGCCGCTTCCCGCACGTGGGGGGGGCCGTCCGCCCGCTTCAAAGCAGCAATAATAATAATAAAAGTCACCCAGCGTTTTTTCCGCGTGCTGGAAAAAAGTCTAACCGATATTGCTGTAGGGTTTAGGGAGGGGAAAATAATATGAGGAAAGAGAAAAGGAAGAACAGAGTGAAAATATGAGAGGCATCCCAAAAGTTAGCATCCTCCTTGCGGTCCTCGTCCCTCGTTTCCCACCGTGTCGCTTGGTTCTCGCCTCGCCGGTGTGGGCCCGGCAGGTCCTGCCGCGGTGGGAACTGGCCCATCTTTGCGCACCTCTGTATGTATGAAACGTTACTCGTGCACGTAGGGGGACTGAGCGGCCCGGCCTTGCTGCTCGGGGAGCAGCTGCGGACATGTGAACTCCAGCTACTACGGGGATAAGTCATGGGCTGGCACGGCACGCGCTGCTCCAGCCCCACTGTGGTAGCCAAGCAAAACAGATATTTTTATATTAGTTCATATATAACACTTAATGGGCACGAGTATGTGCATTTAATAGCCTGTCTCCAGTCTTTGGACATGATGTAAATACATCAATGTAAAACTTAAATCCCATGACCTGTTTCACTTGGCTTAAGCCCGCACCCAGATCTCAAGGAAAAATAATTTAACTCTCCCTGGCAGGGGATGCAGGGGGAGAAGGAAGGGGGCTATATGGCTGATGGCAGGTCTCTTCTGTCACTTGTATTTTTTTCCTATACATGCACATATATGCAAGCATGGATGCTCTTTTTTTTTTTGTCACTCCCCCCTTACAGAGTCAAGATGGCTAAAGGTGACCCGAAGAAGCCCAAGGGCAAGATGTCTGCCTATGCCTTCTTTGTGCAGACCTGCCGTGAGGAACATAAGAAGAAGAACCCAGAGGTTCCAGTCAACTTTGCAGAATTTTCCAAGAAGTGCTCAGAGAGGTGGAAGGTACTAAAACTTGTGGCTTCCTGAAGTAATAACTTACTGTGGTCTCTGTAACTTAAACTACACTTGCTTGAGCATGGAAGGAGTTGCTGGTGTTTCAGTCGACATGACATTCTTGGCAAGGAGGGCCAGCCATCAGTCTGTTATTGCTGAGTCCTGTAGTAACTGTGTGTTTGTCCATTTAGGTGCTTTCTCTAAGCCTAGGTCTTCTTCCTGCTCCCATACAGTGCTCTTAATGAGCTGCCTCTCCTTAGGCCTGTCTTTCCAAGGAGGATTGTGGGTGTGTTTGTACCATTCTGGCTCTTTCCCTTATCCCGGCTACGCTAGTCATGGCTGCAGTCCTTGGTATAGGACCTTTGAAGGCATCCAGTTAGAAAACTGACAAACTACCTAAAAAGGAGGGGGGAAAAAAATCCCCTCAAATCCCCCATCAAGCTGGTGTGTGTTGGTTTGTTTATTTAAAGTTTGCCAGCTATTGAACAGTGCGGTAATCATGTGGTTTCGTGTCTTGTTGTTTTAGACCATGTCAAGCAAGGAGAAGGCTAAATTTGATGAAATGGCAAAGGCTGATAAGGTACGATATGATAGAGAAATGAAGGACTATGGACCCGCTAAGGGTGGCAAGAAGAAGAAGGACCCGAACGCCCCGAAACGACCACCGTAAGTAACTTTGTGGAATCAAGTGCACAAATGTTATTTTGGCAGAACTTCAAGCACTGTGGCCTACCTGTTAGTTTTCCATCAGAAAAGTAGGCTGAGTGAAAATAGAAGTATTGATAATGTGCATAGCTTGTTAGTATAGTTTCATAGACTTTCAGGCAGCTTGTAATCTGGAGCATGCAGAGAATCGTGCAGTTCTTGGGGTTCTTAAACTCGTGATCATGAAAGCCATGAAGATGGAAGGCTTGCAGTGAGACTTGTGCATTTTAAGCAAATCAAACTTGGGAGGTAGGCAACAAAAACAGCAGTTAAGGGGGGTATAGAGGAAGGACTGTGAGTCTGGTCCTTGGTGGGGGGTGGGATAAAAGGATAAAAAGCAAACAGCAACAAGACCACAAATTCTCAGGGAAGAGGATTGTTTGTTTTATTTTGTTCTTACTGTCCTCTGATGCTCCTCACAGGTCTGGCTTCTTCCTGTTCTGTTCGGAGTTCCGCCCCAAGATCAAGTCTACAAACCCTGGCATATCTATCGGGGATGTAGCAAAGAAACTTGGTGAAATGTGGAACAACCTCAGCGATGGCGAAAAGCAGCCTTATAATAATAAGGCAGCTAAGCTGAAGGAGAAGTACGAGAAGGTAAGGCTTGTTATTACTTGTGTCTTTTTTTCCATTTTGGTTCTTGCGTTAATGTGCTTCTGTAAAATAAACCAAGTTGAGGTGGCCCCAGTGTAACGAGCATCTCTCCCATCTATGGCTGTTGGCAGGTAGATATATCCTAAATGCACTGCGTGCTACGTGGCCAGACTGCGTTACGGCTGGGTGTGCAGTGAGAGAGTAGGTTAGAGACCTGCCGGTAAATTCCAAAGAGGAAGGAGAACTTTGTCGAGGCTGTCTGCGCTGCTCCAGCAAAGTTTGCTGTGCTTTTAAAAAGCTTTATCACGTTAGCTAGAAACTTGTAAGAAGTTCGGTTCTCTCTCTTCTCCTCCTCAAAGAAGTAACGGAGCACAGGATTTGAGGACTGTGGAAGCAGTTGAGTATCCTTGGGTGTCTGCAGGCCTGAGTGTTGTAGTGCTGGCTGCCTTCCCTTTAGGGGTTGCAGCTGTGGAAATCCAGTCCCTTTACACTTAACACCCACTGCTGTACAAATGCTTTGTGTTTGCTGCTTAGAGCAAATTAAGACGTCCCCTTGACTTTGCAGGATGTCGCAGACTACAAGTCTAAAGGAAAGTTTGATGGCGCAAAGGGAGCAGCAACCAAAGCTGCTCGGAAAAAGGTAGAGGAAGAAGACGAAGAGGAGGAGGAGGATGAAGAAGAGGAGGATGAAGATGATGATGACGAATAAAACTGTACAATACTTGTCTCCATGTGAATACCATAGAGTAGGGGAAACACCATAAATGAAGCACCTCTTATTTGAGATGGTGTCTCTTGCCCTTATTAGGCTTAATTAAAAAAAAAAAAATTTGGATTCCGATCGCGTTGTAGTTTCTAAAAGTGCTATAGAAATTGTAACTGGTTTACATGAAGTGGCCATGGGTGTAGTGAGCACCCTGAAACTGTATCAAAGTTGTACATATTTCCAAACATTTTTAAAATGAAAAGGCGCTCTAGTGTTCTCCTAACTCTGTGCACTTTGCTGTTGGTGTAACAAAGCATTTAAAAATGTTTCAAGCATTTTTTTAATTTGTAAGGTGGTGTTACTATATGGTTATTGGCTAGAAAATCCTGGGTTATAAACTGTACATATCTATAGTTTGTAAAAACTAGACAGATTCTTGTGGTACATGCTTAGAGTTATGATGCCTTAGAGGAGCAGTGATTACTTGGAAAGGCCGTACGTTCCACGGGGTGCCATGGCCCAAAGCATGCACTGTGAGGGTAGATCTATTTACACTACAGTGGGCGTCCATTTAGCTTAAAGTTGTCTTTCTGTATATAGTGAAATAGCATTCTGCTGCCATTCTTAGTTGTGGAAGGGGGTTCAGCTGGCATGAGAAGTGTATGGATTTTTTTAGTTAAGTGCGGTAGTTTTTAAACTGAAACTGTAGACATCTCTTCATCGTCAACTAAGTGAAGAGCCAGTGCAGCAACTGAAGTTCAAAAACACTCTGTACTTAAACAAATTTGCAACGTTCTGTTTTTTTTGTATGTTTAGAATGCTGAAATGTTTTTGAAGCAAAATAAACAGTATTACATTTTTAAAACTGTTCTTGACAACACTCTAAATTTCTGGTTTAAGAGGATCTTAACAACAGCGAGAGGTTCATTTTGAAGTCTGTGGCATCCCTCAGGGCTGGTGACTTAGGAAACATTCTGACTCAAGGATTAAAAAAATAAAATAAATGGTGGCCAGCCACAACTGGCTGAATTGAAAGAGATGGCTGCTCCAGCTAATATGCAATCGTAACTGTTTATGGCTGAGTGGCATAAGATGCTATGCAAGTTTGAACTTTATTACTTGAACTTGGGAGCCTAAATGAACATTCATGACGTAATTGTTTGTTTGTGTGTGTATATAGCAGCATTCAGAGATGCAGAGAAAGGTAGGTGGCTAGGAATGAGGCTGACACCATGGAATAAGTATAAAAGCATAGTTTGGATTTTTTTTTTTCCAGTTGTGTTGGGTAAATTTATAGCCCAAATGCATTGCTGTACATATTAAAATGTGCCTTTTTTGTCCTGTGTTAAACTGTTTCGGACTTGTGTTTTTTTCTAGCATCTTAATTTGCAGCAGGAGAAAGGCGCCTAGTCTAACTCCCTGCTGAACTAGGAGTGTGGCACAGGTACTTAGTATGTGTCCTTTTCTAACGATGCCAGTGTAAATCTGAATTGGGCTCTATGAGGCGGGTTGGGGAGCAGGGGCAGGTCTCTGTCACCGTGCGGTGACTGTGTGGCCACGGTGTGGTTGCTGACTTGTTGCTGCCGCCTCCCCAGGCCCAGGCTGGGGCTGTGCAGTTACTAACCCGATGCCCGGCTGATGATCTGACCGCCTTGGCCCCAAAATGGCCCTGTTCCCAAAAGCTGGCGCCCCTTGCTGCCCTGGCACCCCTTCCTTGCTGGGCCAGAGTGGGGCGTCAGCGTTGGCGCTGCAGCCGGGAGGACAGGGGTGCGTGTCAGGGACTTGCACTGAGCGCAGGCTGGCGCTCGTGGCTGCTCCCAGCAGCTCGCCTCGGAGGGCACTGTAACTCACTGTCCGACCTGTGGGCGCGGGCTGCTGCCGTCCCTTTCTTGGAGCCAAACTAATGCTAAGGAGGGCCAGGTTCGTAGGCAGGAGAAACACTTCTACTGTGGGTAAAATGTAGCTTCGTTGCTAAAGTGGATAATGTTTCTGGCTTCCCGGGGCTTCTCAACAAGTTTGGTGTCTTTGTGGAACTGAGGCCAGTGTAAGGTTGGGATGGTTAAACCTGAAAGCAGAATAAACTCCTTTTGGACAGAGCGAGCTAAGGAGCTCTTACAGAATGTAGCAACATGTGGCAAACTTTTAAGGGCTGTTTCAGTTGGATCACTTAAATATTTCTATATTGGCTTAACTATGGCAATTGTTAATGTCTTTAATAAAGAAGTGTTAAATTGGCTCCCATCTTATGGGAAGTCACATTTTTAAAAGCCCAAATAAAGCTGCATCTGGAAAAGAAATAGGTGCTCTTGTATTCCCTATTCTTCCCATATTCCTCCCAATGCAAGGGGAAAGGATGGTTGGAGCTGCCAGCACGTGGAAATCTGACGGGGAAGCGGTGTAGTAGAGGAGGAGAGATGCAATGGCATCATTTCAGGAGCTATAATACTGTTTCTATTGTCTAGTTGGCAAAATCTCCCCTTAGCCACATATGGGAATTAGTGTAGATCACTGCTGTGCAAATCGAGCTTGGCTTTGAATTAACTGCTAGTGAGCTGAGCCCCTATTGATAGTATTAACACATGAGAACTAGAGCTGACACCTCTTTGTCTTTGTTGTATTGGAAATCTATCGAGTTGCAGGGCTTGATTAAGGTCTTGGACCTTGCACAGTGCTACCTATTCCTGCTCCGCAAATGCCTAAAATACGGCATGCCTCGGGGGGAAACAGTTCAATAAAATGTTAGTGTAGGACTCTGGGGACTGAAATTTGGATATTGCAGATGCAGCGATGGCACTTCCTCCAGTGTGCTGTCACTGATAAATAGCCCAGTGTGAATGTGTTTAACACATGATTTCTGTCCCCGTCCACTCCCCACTGTTATTTGTGTCCAAAGATGTGATACTGGGAACTGCCTAATTTCATCCAGCTCTCTTAGTTAAAAACACCCTCCACGAGGTCTTTTTCAGCACTTTGAAATGCTTGCGGTGTTTCAAAGCAGCCACTTTTGCTGTAGGCTGCTATACATTACAAACTTAAACTTCACCTTTGTTCCAAAGCCAAGCAGTGTAAATCTATATTTTCTCTCCCTCGTATGTAGAGAAGGATATTGATAAAGCAGGCTGGGGAAGGGGGAGAGGAGATGTACCCCTGCACGGACGTGCCGGAGCTGCGTGCGAGGCTGCTCTTGTTCCCAAATCTGAAGCGTGCCTTGGGCTGCCCCTCGTCCCAGCGGGAGGAAGGCAGCCCTGCGAGCCTTGTAGCTTGGCTGAAGAAGAGACCGCCTGTACTTCGGTGGTTAGAACCAGCTCGGGGCTCCAGGGGAGGGGAGGCACCGGCTGTTGGGCTCTGCTTGAGGGACGGGGCTGCTGCTGGAGCGGTCCCGTGTGCGCCCGATGCCCAGCGCTCCTTGGCCCTAAGGTGGCGCCCACCAGCACGGGGTGGTAGTTCTGGGACTAGTGGTTTATGCGCAAGGTTACAACCTTGAGATCACTATTGCGACCCACCGCATCCTTCCAAAATTAAACTGAAGGGGCAGACCCTGGGGTGGAGCGGGGTGCGGGGCCAGGGCCCACTGCTTCCAAAAATAAGCCCCAAGCTGCAGTAGTGAGGCCTGGGGAGGTAGGGGAGCCCCTGCATCTCCACTTTCAGCTGAAACGCGGTGAATACATCCGTGAGCCCAGTGGAAGGTCTCAGCCTAGCGATGGGAGAAGCACCTTTGGGTGAGCCCTGCCGCTAACACGGAGGGTGACGCTGCAACCAGCCACAACTAAGGCCCTGCTGCACGGTGGCTTCTGCTGCTTCTGATGGGTCCTAATGCATCTGTGGGGAAGCAGCACATTAATTTTTCTGTAATAAAATTAATTAAAAATCCTAGTCCAAATGCATATTGAATCAATTAGTAACAAACAGCTTCAGCTCTAACAGAGCTCTGTAGGAAGGTGAAAGTCTGCTTGGGGGATCTCACTATGGGCATCTCTTGTATCTGTTCCTTTTGAAGAGCTAATTTTTAGATAGTTTTATTTAGTGATGAAACCCTGTTGAAATAGCAGCTAGGTAGGAGGGTTTCTGTTGGCTCTGTCTTGCGAGGTGGCAGGTGAAAGGCTTTTTGCTTCCAATCTCCAGCCAATTGCTGGCACACACCTCCAATTAATGCTTTCCCTCTGCTTGCTCGGGCTGTCGTTCCACGATGCTGTTTGTGAGGTGAAGAAAAAAGCCCCTGTTTTCCTGGGGCAGGGGGGAAGTATTAAGCTTTCCTTTTCTGAGAGTTTTTGGAATAGCAGCTCCGCCAAGGAGAAGCAGATGGGTAAGAACCTCTGGCCGGCTTTGCTTGGTGCTGGAGCCCCGAGGCTGTGCATTTATGGCCTTAAAATCGCACTGGGGTTGAGTTTCTGGCAAGCTCTGTGCTCACCTTTATGAGTCTGAGCCCAAACCTGCTCTCCTCTGCAAGCAAAAAGGTGAACTTTGGTGACTAGCAAGTGATGTATTGACAGATAGAGCGACCTGATGCCTACACTGTAAAGTATGATGCCAATGGGGAGGGGGTCTCCTAGGCTGTACTAACGACCTTGTTTGGAGTCATCTCTTCCTGAAAGCTTTTTGCAAGTGCCTTTCTGCACCTGAGTCCTTAAATCAGGCACAAGGAAGTGGTAACAGCCCTTCTGGAGGTGCCTGCAGCTGGCTGCCCTGTCTCCGTAGCTGGTGAGTACCTGCTTGGCTTGTTCCTGGAGGCACGGCCTCATAGAGACTCCTAGGAAACAGCTAAATCGGGCTTGGTATTTGTGCTAAGGTGAGAGGGTGAGTGATCTGTCCAAGGTTACAGAGTCTGAATGTCTGGATTAGAATTCCTAGCGTCAAGGTGGTGCTGAGACCTTCGGAAGCTGTGATATGTGTGAGTTGGGCAAATCCCTGTTTTCTCGGTTCTGAGATGGAGCTGCGTTAGCAGGGACAAGGGGATGCCCATCTTGTAGCTGTGTCCCGTGATGTGAAGCATTTCTCTTTGCTGGTTGAATCCACCCGCCAGAAAAATGACAATTAGCAGCTCAGCCTTGCTAAGGGACTGGGAGTTTTCAGTGTGTTGGCTGATGACATCTGAGCCCCAGAGTGCAAAATGCCGCTGCCTTCCTGAGCGCCTCGAGACTCCGTGGGGCTGTCGGCTGGATGCCCTGGTCTGGGATCAGCTCTTCTGCAGGGCACTGCCTGGCTCTGCAAGCCCTGCGTATCGGGGCACTCGGCGAGGATCTTGAGAGATAAAAAGGAGCTATTTTTTCCTAGCCTCTCCCCTTATAAAGCCTTTTCGAGTATTTCAAGTTGTAAAAAAGGCTTTTTTGTAATATTGATCAAACGTTGTTGTGAGGGCTTATCACTTTTGTGTTCTTACCTTTTTTTTTTTTCTTTTTTTTTAATGGAACTTTAAGATTTGCTTTCTGTCAATTTAGAAAATTCATCCAAGGAGAGGATGGCAGTGGTTTTGGGGATAGCATGAGACAAACATCTCTTGCCTCTCATGCGATTGCTCTTCGGCTTTGTGTTACCTGGGATGTACCGCCAGTATTTCATGATCTTGCAAAAGAGGCTTGTGAAAGGCAGGAGCAGGGGCAATTTGGCCTCTGGTTTTCTTTATGAGCTATTAGAGAACTTCTGAGGGGAAAAAATATGTTGGTCAGGTTTTATTCTCTTTATCTTTAGAGGTTGAACTGGGAATCTTTTCTGGGTTCCGCTTTTGCAGTTGTTTAAGATATTACTACCTGCAGCTGGCTGCCCTGGCTACTGCCAAAGGTCACTTCTCTATAGCATGGAGAGCAAAAGGAAACATGTGCCAGGTCTTCAATTGGCTTATTTCGTTGCCTCGCGTAGTAACTTAATTTTTGCAAGCTGCTGGGAGCTTTTTTCAGACCAAACTCAAAGACGAAGGTGCCAGTGAAAGTCTTAGAGAGAGGTTTGCCTTCCAAGGGCTTGTCTGCAATTGCAATAAAATCTGACAAAACAGCATAAAGTTGTCTAGTTAAAGATCTCTTGCTCCTCACTCATTTGTGTTTCCTTCTTCCGTGATTTTTCTACCCTGGAGCGTCATTTAACAAAAAAGGATAGAGCAGATCTGGTGCTTTGAACTTTGAGGGCAACTTGCAGAAGGCTTTTGATTCTTCTAAATGTGTGTGGATTTTTTTTTTATTGTTTGTTTTTCCGTGATTCCCATTGCACCTCTACAGTCTTGACGGAAACCTGGGGTAAACCGTGGGAGAAACGAAGGAGTTGGAAGAGTTGGGGGGGCAAAGTATCAGGTGGTGGGAGCGCTGCGGTGGCGGAGCCGGAGCCGGCTCGGCCGGTGACATCGCGTCCCGCAGCGAGTGGCGGCGGCCGCGCCGGGCAAGCTCAGAGGTGCCTTGTGGTGGGTCCCGCGCGGGCGCGTCGCGGAGCCCGGCGCGTCCTCTCGCGGCAGGGAACGCTGGGGCTGCACGAGCCGCTGGGGACTGCGCGGCAGCCCCGCCAGAGCAGCCGCGGCTCCGGGTTCTCCCCTCATCCGACGTGATGAGGGTGATCTCTTTATTTCTTTATTTCCTTTTTTTTATTTAGTTATTTTTCCCCTTTGAAATCTCTGTATTTCTCCCTAGCTCCTCGAGGCACAGCCGTGGTCTCTGTGTGCATGTGACAGAGCTGTGCACAAACTTTCTCTGTGACTTCTTTCTTTCAGGGGGAGAAATGCATTTCAGGAAGAAGCAGGGCCCTGACAACGGGAATCGAGTGTTTCTAAATATGGACATCCCTTTTTGGACTAAAAAGTCTTTTTTGTACTACGCATATTTCCCTTGTTAATCATTTCCTTTTGTTACTTGCAGACTTGGGTTCTCCAGAGTTATAGGAGGAATTATAGCTGCTCTGTTTGTAAACTTTTCTTTACGACACATTAAGTGGTTGGCGTGTCAGTCGTGCCTGCTGAGTTCTCTTTATAACAGTGGTGGAAAGGCCAGTCCTCTGGTTACGCACTTTTTTTTTTTTTTTTTAAAGTCATACTTGGCCTCCACCCATCTCAAAATATTGGGGATTTTACAGGCCATCGGGCTTTGCTGGGTCCCCGTCATTGCTTTTGTGTGAAACTAATTGGCTTGACAAAGAAGGCCCTGGGCTCAGTAAAGTGCCTCTCCTTCAAGGTGAAAGCTGAGGTGGAAGGGGGGGAATATTTCGATGTTCGCTAGCAGTTATGCTGTCTGGATAATCTGAATGCATCAGAAATCAGCTAGAGCTCAGACAAAGTAGAGGATTAAGAGTCTGGGATGGGAGAGCTGGGTGGACATCTGGAAGCCTGCTGTTTAGCTTGTCTGTTGGGGTGGTTTTTGTATTCGTTATATGGGTTATGCTCACCAAAAATGAGCTGCACGATGGGATAGCAGCTGCTCTGTGTGGACGTATTCTGAAATAACAATTTTGGGGTTTACTTCTGAAGCGGCCCAGCCTCTGCCACAGCTCTGTGCCTCTAACGAGACGCCGTGAGAGCCCTGGGAGCCCACCCGAGAGCCTGGGTTTTGCACAGAGCGTCCGTGCCTGTCGGTCTCGGCTTGCAGCTTCCCAGTGGAAGCAGCACACGTGGGTGCGCAGCAGCTTTTGCCCCTCACAGTGGCTGCCTCTTGTCCTTTGGTGCAGGCAGCGGGTGCCTGAGCCCTCGCTTGCACCACGTGCCTGGTGCCACGGACCCCGCTGCAGGAGACGCTGCCAGCGCCTGTGGTTTGCAGGATGGGTTAAAAACGCCAGCGAGTAAGAGAAGGCAAGCGCAACCCGAGCCAGTGTGTTGAACTGTTCCCATCCTTGGACGAAACTGTGTGGTTTGCTGCCGGAGTCCCCGTCCTCTGGTGTCCCAGAGGGAGCTGAGGACGGCGAGCTGCGGTACTTAGCGCAAAGCAACGCGCTGCAGCGCGGTGCCTGGGGACAGATGGCTGAGGCTGCTTTTTCTTTTTTTTTTTTCATTTTATGATGCAATACGAGTTGAAAAATATTTTTACCTTTTTGAAAACAAAATATTGAAGAAGGAATTCCAAATATGTTGTGAACAAAAATAGCTAAATAATATTTTCTTAAGCCGTTGTTTCGTGTGTCTGCATGTGTGCACCATTGCTCAGTCATCATCGTTCATCTCTGGTGCTCTGTTTGCCTGTGATTTTGTCCTTTCCCTGCACAACCTGCTTTTGGCAGGCTTGGCCCTGGTTGTAACATGCCAGAGCAGGGCTTGGCACGGTGGTGGGCTTGCAGAGCTGTCCCTGAGCTGTCCCCTAGCACCCAGGTGCTGCTGCAAAGCCCAAGAGGGGCTGGGCAGTGTCGTCCTGGCCTGGCTGCAGCTCTGGCTGCTGCCCCGCAGCTGTGGGAATCCCAGCAGGATCCGAGCTCACCGTGTCTGTGGGCACCTGGACCCTGGCACCTCTGCCCAGCCTGAGGACCCAGCCAGGAGCCCCCAGCCGCAGGGCCCAGTACTGGGGTTGGGCTGCGAGCGCGGTGGCCGCTGCCATCGGCAGCGCTCAGGGCGTGTTTGGGATGATAAGAGTTAGATTTGTAATTAAGAGGAGGGGAAAAAAAAAAAAAGAAAGAAAAAAAAAAATCCAATTCTGCAGGAGAGAGCAGGTCACTGGGGAAGCTGGGGACCCCAGGCAGCATGTTAATAAAAGATGGCCAACAGATACGTGCCAGTCGCTATTGGAAATACTACCCCAGGAAATTAAAAGTGGGCCTGCGAAGGGAGCGTGTTGTGGCACGGGGGCTGTGTGAAGCGCTGCCTCCGTGCAGCAAGCCGTGCCGGCGCCCGAGCGCCGCTGCTCGGCGGGGCTCCCCGAGGCAGCGCGGCCGTGCCCGCTGCGCGCCGCCTGCGGGGGCGTCCCCGCGTCACTGCTCGCCGTGCCCGCGCTAACCCCCACCAGCGGGCTCGGTGCGGTGTCAGCGGCCGGCAGCTCCTGCTGTGTCACCTTGTTTTGCTGTGTTTTTGGCAAGGCCATCAGTCTCGCCGTGCCAGGGAGGCTGAGCGGCAGTATGTGTGAAGGACACATGGCGGGAGGAGGAGGAGGAGGAGGAGGTGTGCGCGAGATGCTGTGGTTGGAGGACGTGAGGTGTGCACCTGAGGTTCTCCATGCGCTTACCCAAGCCACCTTTTTGACTGGGGAAACGTAAACCATTTGGCTGTAGCGTTACTGTATGCGACACAACGGCTGCCTCATGTGGTAAGAGGACACGTCAGGAGCGAATCTGAACCGAAACCCAGGGTCAAACAGACTTGTCCTCTGTCTAAACCAGTCTGGTGCGAGCACCGGGCAGGAGAAGCAAGAGCGAGGCTTTTGTGGGTGCACCAGGTGTTACTAAGGCTCCGGTGCTGAGCTCCTCCCCAGGCTGGCACTGCTCCTGGTGTCACGACAGCAGCCGTTGCCTTTTGCTCCTTGCACGTGTGAACCTTGCCAGAGCTGCTGCCGCCTCCTGACCAGATTTATCTGCTTAGGGCCCTGCTTGAAGACCTTCACGGATGCCAAACTGGCTGGCCGTGGGCTGGAGCTTTGCCTTGCTGTTGTTCCCATGGAAAGAGCAGGTTCCTTTGCTGCTCTGTGGGCTGTATGGACTTGGGCTAGAATGAATGGCTGTGGTATACCCAGGCCACTGGGTCTTCGTGCTCCAGGCCGGCAGTGGGGCCAGCAGCAGTGCTCTCTCCTGACTTTGGATGCTCTTAGGAGATGCTGACCTTTGTTTTCCACGTTGACAGCAGAGGACCTTGGTGTGGCTGGGTGGCCATGTGTCCCTGTTGAAGGTCTAACCGGAGGAGCTGAGCAGCGTTCCCGTGGGTACCTGGAGCCTTTTCACTTTTAAGTTGAATTTGTGTCTTTCTGGGTATGAAACACGATGTCTCTATAACGTCTCTGTGTGAGCTTAGAGCGAGATGGTGATGATGAGAGCAATTTGTACATGGCAGGTAGTACGTGGATGAATAAACAAATCTGCTCCTTCACTCAGTTTGGTGTGGAGAGCAGCAAGGTGGTTCCTGCCGTTGGTATCAATTTAAGGATGGAGATGTGGCAGCACATGGCACCCGTGGGCCCACTGGAGAGGCTGGGTGTCAAGCCTTGGGAAGGCACATGGTGGTCTGAGCTCCTCCCCTTTCCGTGCAGCTGGAGGGGCAAGGACACTCTCCTTGGGAGCGCCGGGTTGGGATGTGGTTGTGTCAACAGCATAAACCAACATTAAGCTTGACTCTGTGCCGAAGGGCAGCTGGGCTGTCCCCAGAGGCATCTTGAGGGATTGCTCAGCTCCCGGGGCTCAAACTCATCCCTAGTTCTGGGTCCCATAGTCCTAGTGCCACCAGCACTGCCCACCTCCTTGCCAGGTGACAGCTCTTTGCAGCAGCCGGGCTCTCTTCCCACGCGGGGTCCTTCTCCATGGCAGGAGCAGGGCAGCTAGTCAGGACAGGCCCAAGGATGGTGGTACATGGTGGGCCAGGTCTCTCCTCCTCAGTGTCACCACGTGCCTGTGGCTGTGCGGCTTCATCCCTCCCAGCAGGGATCCCTGGGGCTCGTTTCACTTAGATCCTCCCTCCTTCCCCCTGGAAGAGTCAGCCTGGCGATACCCATGGTCCTGGCGCCAGGAGGCAGCAGCCCAGCTCACAGCCACGGAGCAAGGAGGTCTTTCCTCCTTGTGCTTTCCGAGGTCTCTCCACTAAGGAGGTCTTTCCTCCTTGTGCTTTCCGAGGTCTCTCCACTAAGGAGGTCTTTCCTCCTTGTGCTTTCTGAGGTCTCTCCACTAAGGAAGTCTTTCCTCCTTGTGCTTTCCGAGGTCTCTCCACTTTCCACAGGCAACAGAAGAGAGTTGAGCCCCGCAGTAGCCCCCGGTTGTGCATCCTCAGCAGTGGCGGCGCCCCTGTGCGCGGATACGCACGCGCCCGCGCGAAGCGCCGCGGGCTGTTACCGCAGCACCTGTCGTCGGCAAGGACGGCCTCTCCTGGCAGCGCCAGCACGGCTTTCCGTGCGGGGAAAGGAGACTGGATCACGAGACGTGCGCGACGCAACGCAGAGCAAGCGAAGTTAACCACGAGCGCCCCAAGTCCTGCTCTGTCTGAACGTGTCTTTGAGTGTTCACCACAGGCCCAGCCTGGTGCGAACGCCCCACGAGAGCTCCGGCCTTCTCCCGCTGCTCCTTGCGGAAGATGCTCTATAGGGATGGACCGGGTGTGGGCAGCAGTGCCCCGAGGCAGAGGAAAGTGGGTCTGGAGGAGGTGGCCAGGAGCGCGCGTTGGACGCAGGGCTTTGCTGCAGGCGCTCCGGTGCATGCGCTAGCCGCCGGGCCTTTGCATCTCCCTTGTCCTCAGCCCCAAAGAGAGGCTCAAGCCTCAGTCAATAATAAGCTTATAAGACAGTAAATCTTGGTAATGAGAAAAACAGAAGACAGCATCTGCTCAGCATGATGGTGCTGTGCATGGGCTGGTAAACAGCTACAGAAATTAGCCGCCCGTTGCTGCAGGGGTTGCAGCCGAAAAGCCGAGTTTCCCTGTGGGATCGGCAGGTTTCACCTCAGCCCTCCCTGCTGAAATCCCTGCAAGAAGCCGGCGCGCTCAGGGCCGGGCAGCCCTGTGCCTGCGGAGCTTGAGTGCCGGCATGTGGAGTCTCCGCAGCCGGCCTTGCGCACGCTGAGTCCCGGAGGGGAGGCAGGAGCGGGGCCGCTCTGCTGGGCGGCTGTGCTGAAAGGTCCAGGCCCTGCAGCGGGGGAGCAGCCAGGCAAGGGCAAGGGGGAAATGGGACAACCCGCTTCTTGCTTATCCTCCGCTCAAAGCCGCTGGGCGGACCGGCGGTGGGAACGCAGGGGAACTGGGTCACACACCACACGGAACAGGGAGGGCAAGGTGCAAAATCCTTGTCCCACGTCTGTCCAGACCCGCTGAGGGAGTCTCAACCTGTGCTCGCGGGTACGGAGGCAGCAGCCGCGTGCTTGGGTGCATGGGATGGTGGCTGGGCTGCAAATGGTCCTGATCCTGCTCTGATTGCTGGGAGCAGGGTCTGCAGAAGTGGGAGAGAAGGAGGGGCGAGAGTTCAGGGAAAGGATTTGCATACGGTGTGTAATGCTTTTATGAATTGGGTCTTTAATAATTTACATTACCAGTTTAATACTTTGAATACAAATTATCTCGCCCATATGCTGTGCTGACAAACATAAAAATGGAGTAATCAAAGCTGTAATAGCACTACAGCAAAAAGACATAAAATGCCACTAGAAGGCTTAGGATAAATTATTACCAGTACAGACTAGCTGTATGGCTCCCTGGTGCCAATGGATGCATTGCAATTTCTTCCTCACACTTTGCATTTGGATTCGAGGCCTGGTGCACCACCAAGAGCAGGGCAAAAAAAAAAAAGCTTTGCAATTCTGCAATCCGGGCAGTATTTAACAGGGAACGGAGGAAAGAGAAAGGCTCAGGCCAGTTTGATAAACACTGCAATTTGAATTCTGCTCTGGCATTACATGGCTTGCGAAGAAAATATAGCCCTCTGATTTGTAGGGAGCCCCTTCTTCCTCCAGCTCGCGCGCAGTGCGTGCTGTGAACCGCAGTGCTGGCTTGCCATCTTCAGGCAACTGCCACGCACTGCACAGCGTGGCCGCGAGCTGCTGGGCACCCGGGGCACCCCCGCACCGGGCTGCCCTCCCCGGTGCAGGGTGGCCGGCTGCGAGCTCCCCCTGCCCCTCGGAGGCGCTGGGGAAGGGCCCTGCTGCAGGCAATGGGCAGCCCGGAGCAGACGCTGTTCCCACCGTGTTCCCCTTTTGTGTCTGTTCTTACTGCTCTCTCCCCTCTAATGTCCCAACTTGGAAGGACTGGAGGAGCTGGATGGAGGATAAAGCGGCCCTGACCCCTCTGCCTTCCCTCTGGGCTACCCACGTGCTGCTTTTGAGGTTCGAACAGCAGTCGGAGCTTGCGGGTGCCACCCGGGACCTTGTGGTACAGTTTTGGCAGCCTGGCATCATTCTTGTGCGCCTGCTGCTGCAGTGGACGTCCCGCAGGGCACGGGGCCGTGCCGCGCAATGAGCAGTGTCTGCAGCGCAGAGGTGCGGGGAGCGCTTGCAGGGAAAAGAGGCTGTTTGTGGACATAAGGAGACCATGTGTCGTGGCTTGGAGCAAAGTCTCTGATTCTAAATATGAATCTGTTGGTTGGTGCCCTATCATGCAGGAATCCCCCCTGTGAGCTAATCTTTCATGGAAAGAGCCATTTAAGACTTGCATTTGCATGTGCTGAATTTCTCAGCCCTCAAGGTTATGCTATGTAGTCCTGCATCCTGCGCTCCTGAATATGAGTGTGAAAAAGGAGACTTCTTCCCAAAGAAAGCATCCGTGACGGAGGGAGCTTGGCTTTCCCAGGAGGCAGGGGGCTGCTTGGTCACGGCATCTTTCCCAAAAGGTGGGGGAAGCCCATTGCGCCAAGATCCGGGTGGATCGCATGGTTCTTCCCTCATTCCTGGCCTGCAGGATGAGCAAGAGCGTGAGCAGGGGGTGCTGCGGGGCAGAGACACAGTGCAGAGGCAGCCGCAGCTCTGGGCTGGGCTCCTTCCACCACTAGCCCTGCTGGGGAATAAAACCTGGGCTGATCTCTTTGTGCTGCAAATAGATCAAGTGGCCCAAGAGCATGATGAGAAATATCCTCAACCTCATCCAGAGAGAGATTTTCAGCATAAAAGGCTTTATATGACTCGTAAACCATGACATTTACTTCTGCACGTGAGGTAAATATTTCCCCACCTGAATGTCTAAGCAATGCAGTTTTGTTTGAAGTCCCAATTTGTTTAAGTCTGTAGCGGACAATAATTCACCTGTTTTTCCTTCCCATGATTCCCCAAGCAATTGCATAAGCCAAAATCGAGCAAACTCAGCTTCTGCTCTTTGTCACCTGTCAGCTCCAGACCTCAAATATGCTCAAATAAGCTTTGTCTTGGAGTTTACATTTGGGGCGCTTCCTAATCTCTCTCCAGTGGTAAATGGCCCTGTGTTTTTCTTTCTAGAGGAAGAAATACAGCCTAGCAGCATATAGGCATGGCCAGGGCAAGCAGGGAAGAGAGACATAACTTAATTTAACTCCAGATAAATCATGATTTTGCAGTGATCTGCCTGCCACAGGCAGTAGCGCGGCCCATCTCCTTGGCACTGTAACAATACCTGTCACTCAGTGTCCCAAAGAGACCCGCTCACAGCCAGAGATCATAAATGAATGAGAAGACGCCTGGAGTTGTAAACACCATCAGTCTGGAGAAAACAAACGTCCCCGACAGCTGATCTCAGGTGAGGGGTTTTTGCTCCAGAAACCCACAGCTGCGTTTTCCTGCACGGGAGGTAGACTTGCGCACATATTTTGCAGATTCCCAACTTCAGCTCTGCATGGTTCCCGTTGCAATCAAAAGCTTCTCCGCTCCTCGTCCCTCCTTGCACGAGCAGGGGGCTCAGGTCCTGCTGGCTCCTAGAGGCAAAATAACCCCTGTGCGATCCCCCAGTGGGGGAGAGGACCATGTCTGTCTCCCCCTGCCTGGCGTGGGAGCCCTGGTGGTTGGCATTCGTGCATGTTTGCATTAATGGCATTGGCACGGCCCTTCAGACAGCTCCTTTCCCGCAGCTACGTCTGCGGCCGGCGCACGTGGTCGCATTAGCTCTAATGCTGCTGCTGCTGGGGTTTCCCTGCCTTTGTGGGGCTTTTTGGCTCTTGCGTGGGAAGCTGCCTTGCTGCTCTGGTGAGGAGGAGCTGTTTCCACACATTTGGTTTGAAAATGACCCCTGGATGCACGTTCACACCCGGAGATGTGATCTTTCCTGGCCTGTGTTTGTGAAGCTGCCCCGTGCTCGGCTCCTCGGTCCCGCTTGTCTGCGCTGCCTGCAGCTGGGCCAGGCTCCGGCCGCAGGGGACGGCTGCCTAGAGGTAAAGGCACCAGATACAACTTAGACTTGGTCCCTGTCCTGCCGCTGACCGTCTCTGGGGCCCTTGGAGCTGCTGTGTCTCCCTCGCCCACCTACGAGCGCCGTTAATCCTGACGCTCCCTCCTGGTGGTGTAGCTGGTACCGTGTCTGCGACACGGAACGTGGCAAGGCCGTACTGTAGTTGTACTTTTTATGCAGCGTTTGTGCTACAGCAGCACCGGGACTTTCCTTGGAGGCACCAGCAGGGTTTTTCTGGAGATTGATGTTGATAATCTCCCAAAAGCTTCTCCTGTGGCTCCGGAAAGCCTGAGGAAACACATTTCCAGTCTTCCCCCCAGGGAAAGAAAAGAGCAAACCCCAGCAGTGCTTCTGTGGCCCTGGGGCGGGAGCTGTGCGCCCGGCGCGGCATCCACCAGCCCTCGCGGAGACACAAATCCCCCACCCCAGGACATCCCGTCGGGGCCGTCGGGTGTATGCGGAGCAGGCGAGGAGCCTCTCGCTGCCATCCCGGCACTGCATTCCCAGGGACGGCGCCTGGCTCTGCCGCCCTGCTCCTCGCAGGCGGCCGCCGCGTGCCGCAGCAGAGCCGCGCGGCGCGTTTGCGCGCGAGCACATGCGGGCTGCTGCTTTTCCCGTCTGCCTCTTTCTTGCTTTTTCTTTTTCTCCTCCTTTTTTTTTTTTTTTCTTTTTTTAAAAAGAAACTGCATTCAAGGTCACCGCATAATGATGGCGATATTATTGTAAGTAGTTATTTCGATTTCAATAGCTCTACGAGGCAGAGATCAGAGTCCCACTGGATTAAATGCAGCACATACTATAAAAGAAGACAATTTTGGTGCCAAACAACTTGCAGTTGTCATCTTAATGTAAGGAATATAAAATTAAGATTACCATAGCAACACCTCACATTGCATATAGATACGATTTATCAGTTATACGTGTGTGTGTATGTATATATATAACATATATATAAACCCCTAAATATCTCTGACAACTTTTTTTCACTGCCAAATTTATATTTAAAGTTCTCTGTATGTTAAATCTGCATTTTGTTTTTAAATATACGCAAGCCAGTTAATCTTCAGAACCGACTTTAAAGCTCCAAACATGCTGGATTGCAAGCAAATGGGGTGAGCTTGAGTTATGCAATTCCCTTTTTTCCTCCTCTTCCTGTCTCTTTCCTCTAAAGTTAATAGTCAACTTTAAGTAAAATTTCACGTTAGTTATAAACCACAGCTCTCATTTCTCAATGTTCACATAAAACCTGAGACTAGCAATGTCAGTAGAAATAGGAGAGCACGTCCAGTACGGAGGGAACAGAAGTAAAGGCAGCAGGGGGACAAAAGGCTCTAGAAATAAGTGTTGCTTCAATTCTCAAAAAAAGCCGAAGGGATTTAAGCACAGTTTTCCTCTTGTCGTGAAGGTAAGTGGAATTACTGATGAAGAAGATTTTTTTTAAATTGCTGCATCAGGTGAACTTTTGCTGACCTACTATCAGATACTAGGAGGAAAAACAGGCATCAAAGTGTGCTGAAGATATCTGAAGAACGTTGCACTCCTGGCATGAATGAAATGTCTGGGGGAACCCTCCTCTTGTGAAGAGTGGGGAAACTTACGGATCGTTGATAACACATTTGAGACTGCTGAGTTTAACATACACAGTTGGAGGGCTGCTGGATATGCTGTTTTGAGACCAGACTGTAAAGGAGATCTGAGAACCAAAACTGAAAACGTCTGCTGGCAGAACTTGATGTGGAAGCCAAAAAGCATTGCGAGTTTGCCAGGTTGCTGTTTTCTGAGTCTTCTAACTTAGCAATATTAAATAAACGGAAATTAATCACTGATAGCTCTGGTTGCAGATCCTAGCAGAAGATAAAACGGCTTGGTTGAGGTGGGTGAGCAAGACATGATCTCCGGTGGGTCTGCGGAGAAAACGAGTAGAAATTTGAGGTAGGTATCAGCAAAATGTAGCAGGGTGAGCATTCAGAGAGGCTGGAGTGGAAGGCAAAACTGGCCAAAACACTGTCTCTTCAGTGGACAGAACTACTCAATTGGCACAAATCAATACCATTTTGCAGAGCCTGCAAAAATGCTACAGAGATTAGGCATGCATATTTAATGGACTGTAGAGGAAGAGTTCTTAATGGAGGTGCTGAAGGGAGATCCACTCTCGTCATGTGAATGAGCGTGAATGAAATTTGTCACATGCATATGGGATGCTGGTAACCTTCCAGTAAAGGGTTTAAAGAACGTAGCCAGCTGGTGTTAAAATGGACAGGTGAAAATCAGACCACACAACAGGAAATATGTTGAAGTTTAGCAGATGTCCATGAGCCCATCAGTCAAAAACGTAGAGTGAAAATTAAAAAATGGGCACTTAACCTGTTGATAAGTAAACTGGAAATCTATCTTTCACGACTGAGAGGGACCACCTAAAGACAACAGAGATATCACGACCTTCCTCCACAAAAGGAAGCTCCCAAGGTCATGGATTTGTCCCCGTGGCAGGAGCCAGCAGTTGGGTTGGGCTTGGGGCTGTGGACCTACCCCCTGTGTGCCCAGGTCCCAAGCCCAGGAGGAGCCAGCAAATCCCACAGGGAAGGGGCTGAGCAGAGGCTACGCTGTGCTGTGGTCTGCAGGGCCAAGGACAGAAGGCAGCAGCTCCAAGACAGATTATTAAGGTACGTGCCAGGATGGGAGTTACTTTCCTTTGCCTGGCTGGTGCTGAGTTTCGTGGACATACTTTGGTTGCCCTTTTTGGTGGCCCCCTTTTATTTTTTTGGTGGCACCAAAGTCCCTTTGGTGGCCAGGGCAGTGCATGGGGTGGAAAAACCTGCATGTTCCTCTCCTTCTGCGGGAATATTCGGAGGGGTGCATAGTGCGGATAGGCCACGGAGCAGTAGCCTGATCACAGCTGCTCTCTCTGTGGGGGGAGGAAGGGGCGGCTTTGGCACGAGCTGGCTGTGACCCCGCTGTCCACATCAGTTCCTGCCAGGGCCCCGGCTCGCCGCGCTCGCCACCTCCTGCCCTCGGTGCCGCTGTGTCGGGGCTGGTCTCCGTCACGCGCTACGCCACTTATTTCTCTTGACCTCTGCATTGCCATCAAGCATTTCTAAGCAAGTCTGCCACAAGGAATGCAATCGGGCCCTGCTACACCTGCTTATGCTTTCACAGAGCCATCTGTATGGTGCTGCCGAGCTCTCCTCTCGTGAGCAACAGGAAAACGCGTGTGTCTCCTAAGAGGAAACCTTTCCGCTGACTCCTGGATCCGAGCTTGCCATTTCCCATTCTAAGGATGAGGCAAACCAGGACCTCGTTAGTGCCGTGGGTAACGATCACTGCAAGCGTGGAGGTGCTGCTCGGTGCGTAATGAAAGCTCAGTGCGCCGAGCAAAGCGTGTCGACACCGTCCTCTTGCACTGGCTGAAAGTCTTGATTTTTGCTTTCTTTCTTAGGACATGTAATTCCGTTCCTTGCATGAGGAGGGCACGGCAATCTCTGCCTTCCTCTGGGAGTCAATGGCCAACAGGAAAGAAGTGAATTCCACAGGCAAGTGGCATAAACTGAATCTCTGCTACAGTGAACGTGCGTCTAGCCAGGTAAAGCAGCGAGCTCAGGCTGGGTGAACCAGTGAGCTGCGGGCCCAGGCCGTTCTCTGCCCTGCGGATACGCGCTCAGCCAGCAGCACCTTGGGCAACTCTTCCCTTCTGGGGCAATTTAGGAGGAACACTGTTCTTCTCCAACTTTCTTTGGAGTTGCTAACCACAAAATATGTCAGTTCAGTCTTTCTAGCTTAATACAATGGGATCAAAGAGTTTTGTCCTTGCCCAAGTTTGTCCTGTGCGAGTTGACGGGCTGGTTTGGAGGCCTTGGCAGGAGGCAGCATCTGGCAGTGGACAAGGCGAGGGCGCCGGGGCTCCCGGCTCGCTGCGACAGCCCTGCCAGCCTCGTGTTTGCATCTCCTTCCTCTGGTGCGATCATGACTTGGCAGTCGTGCGTCTATTGATCATTTATCATCTAAGCAGCCCAGGCAACTGTGCAGAGCAACCAAATTGCTTTCCCTGGGAGCAAGGCTCTGTGAGGCGGGATTTTTTGGGAGGGAAGAGACAGTCAATAGGTCACTTAGAAAAGAAAAAATCTCTCTAACAACTGGAGACTTGCAGTTTTACACCTGTCATAGCGTGGGGTGTTATTTTTGTCCTTGCTTTACGTGGGCATAGGTGCTTGCCTCTGATTTTCTTTTTTTTTTTTTCCTTTTTTTTCCTTTTTTTCTTTTTTTTTTTTTTTTTTTTTCCAATTATAATGTAGAAAAAATGGAACTAGATTGCTACAGCTGCAAGACCGTGTGATCCCTTAAGATGCCATATTAAAAACAAAATTAAAAATAAAACATTCCCCTGTGTGTTTCCTAGGTAGTAAGGAGACAGCGCTTCCAACTGGGGCGAGTAGAGATGCTTAGCTTGCAGGGTGTGTGTCTGTGCGTCCTTGTTGTTCAGCTTGAATTTGGTTAGAAGCTCCCAGAGGAAAACGGGCCCAGCTGGAGACGCGGGGCTGGTGGGGGCAGGTTGTAGTGGGCTGCGTTGGGCTGCTCGTGTCAGGGCTCGGGCTGACAGCGACAGCTAATGCAGCGCCCTGACGTCCCCTTGCCAGGACTGCCAGTCCCTGCAGACACGAAGAGCCATGTTCATGTTGGTGAAAACATTGCAGGAAAGAGCTTGTTTTTTTTTCCTCACGTGTGCTGAAAACACTTGGGTTCCTTGATAAAGCCTGTACAAATCACATGCATAATTCAGCCGCTGCTGGATGAACCTTCCTGGCGGGAGCAGCTTTTTTGGAAGGCACAAGCTGATCTCAGCAAACTTTGACCCAAACATGCAAGAGCCCATGCAACAGCTCGGCAAGTTTTAAACTTTTGCCGTCATTTCCTTCCACGAGGCAAAGTGAATCTAGGTCACCCTGCTTGCCTGCTTCTGGCAGGGCTAAGTCTGCTCTCATTCATGTTGCGTCCTCGTGTGTGACACGGGAAAAAAAACAGTTTGGGAACAGCAAGCTGGCCTCAAAGTTGTTCTTTTTAAATCACGCACGTCTCTGAGCGAGGAAGTGGTTTGATGTTTTGTCCCAAGGCAGCGCTGAGAGCGTCATTTAATATTCAAAGTGCAGAAGGAGTACAAAGTTTTCCTTCTTTCCCTTTTTATTGAGATTTTCGCATTAAGCTGTTGAGCTGAATGAACGGGCCTGTGTCTAGGACTTTTTTGGTGATTAACAAAAAAGCCTATTCTGGGCGAGCGAGCCGCCTGCTCCGCGTGAGGCTGGTGCTTCAGCTAAGAAAGGGGAAGTGGCTGAGCACGAGGAGGCTGGTTTGCCGGGAGTGTCTCCACGAGTGCGGTGCCATACACAGATCCGCTTGTTTGCTGGTCTCTCCTCTGTGCTGCCAGTTCAGCGCAGGCGGCTGCATTTTCGCCTGTCTATCACAGTGCAACCGGTGGCTTTTCCCAAGGCCGGGCTTTGCTTTCGTCACACGCCGCACAGCTGCGGTGCCCTGCCATGAGTAGCTGGGCAGTCCTAAGGCACCAGAAAGGAGCCTGGAGAGAGAAGAAATGGGCTGTGCGTGCTTGCCTAGAGAGCTGCAGGCGTTTCGTGGTGATTCCCTGCACCACGGCCCCGTGCTGGGGGGTGCCGTGTTTCCTGGGGTCTGTTCCTGGGAAATGCAGGGATAGGAGTGCGCTGTGCCTTGGGTGTTCAGGGACGTTTTCTGCGTGCAGCAAAATGATGGAGCAGGGAGAAACATGGGGCTATGAGGCCCAGGGGGATCCCCACATCTCTTGGCACCCGAACAGGGCAGCAGGACGTGCCCAGGTGAGCCATGGTGGTGAAGACCTGATGCTGAGGGGCTGTGTAAAACGCACTGTGCCGCAGAGGGGGACGCGAGGCTGTTCCCGAGCCCTCGGAGCGGCCGCACCGGCTGTGCGGAGTGGAGCAGAGCCGCAGCACATGGGAGCCGCCGCGGCGCGAACAAAAGCGGCTGCTGAATGATTTATTGGCCCCACTCCGCATCTGCTGCTGCGCCTGCTGGAAAGGCCGTCACCGGAGTCAAAAGCCCCACTTGTGGAGGAATTACAACTCTCACTGCCTGCTGCTCTTGCTGGAGCTAAATACAAACCCTCGGCTTGTTGGAGGGCTGGGAGGGAGGGCTGGAGCCTCCTGCAGCATCTTTGCACTGTGCCTGCGTGTCCAGGCCCCGGGGACATGGGAAAGGGCCAGGCTGAACTGAAGGAAACGGAGGGGTCGCTGCTGTAAGCAGGCTCAGTCAAAAGGATAAGACAAACTGGCCTCACATATCGCAGAATCACAGAATGGTTGAGGTTGGAAGGGACCTCTAGAGATCATCTAGTCCAACCCCCCTGCTCCAGCAGGGGCACCTAGAGCAAGTGGCACAGGATGGCAGCCAGGTGGGTTGGGAAGATCTCCAGAGAAGGAGACTGCACAGCCTCTCTGGGCAGCCTGTGCCAGGGCTCTGTCACCCTCACAGGAAAGAAGTTCTGCCTCCTACTCAGATATGCTGAAATCACTGGGGTGGCATTTGCGGGGAACAGTTATCACCTTTGTGAACTTGACAAAACTTGATTTTCTCTTCCCCATTGACAAAACTGGCATAGCAGCTAGTCCAGCCTCATGCAGAAGAGGAAAAAAACTTCATTTATAAGCGATTCATTAAGTAGCATTAAAGCTGTCTCTGAAGACAAAATAATCTTTTCAAAGAGGACTCGAGGTACCAAGAAGGAAGATTAATGCCTCTGCTACTTTTCAATTATGCGAGCTTCCATTTGTTCCGGTACACCTGGGTTGACTCCACGGCAGCCGAGCGCGAGGGATGAGCGGTGCCCGCGCGGCCGCTGTGATCCGCGCGTGCCGCGGGGCGGGAGGAGGAGCGACCCTGTCCCGTTAGACCTGCAAGGTGGCTGGGCACCCCCAGTGGGATATCCAGAGGGGTCATCCCATGCCAAAGGCGCTTCTTTCCCTTCCCAGTAAATCTGGCATCTTTAAGGGGAATGAGGCAACACCAAAAATCAGGGGTGACTTTGGGGACGCATTTCCTGCTGGTGCTGCTCAATGATGGGAGAAAATGTTGCCTTAAATCCCTTGCAGCAACAGGCGTGGCCCATTTAAGGCTCATTCTTATCGAAGTTATTAAGCTTTTTCAAAAGGAGGATTTGCAAAGTGTTTGCTGTGTTGGGGTACAGCACCCTGGCTGCTCTCGCCTTGCTTTTCTGTTTGTGTACCCGTGCACCAAGCACAACAAGCGCGGCCTGGTGCAGAGGCGCTCCTGGGTGCTGACCCTCCTTCACTTGCCTTCTCTTGGGATTGCACTCGTGGGTTTTGTGCAGTCAAATAAGCCTCAATTCTTTCTATATGTTGCGGCTATTTTTATTTTGGTATGACTTACGTCAGAGGCTCCTGTAAAGCATAATTAAGAAGGTCTTATTGATACATCCACCTTCATTTCTTTTCCTTGCCATTGCTTCCTAGAGCGCTAGCCTTCCTTAATTGAAGCAATGAAGAGTCCATTTAGCAGGGAGGTGGGAGGAAGCAGCCTGAAAACTATTCATCTAAATCACTCCAGTGATGAAAACGGTTGCTCACTCCATCTATCCTAATTTCTGGGAAGTGTCTTATGAGAGCTCGGTTGATAGAACCATGCAGATGTGCACATGCATGTGGAGCTGTGCAGACCTACTCACCCAGTGCGGTGGAACAAGACTGCTTTTTGCAGATGGAAGTTATGGACAAAAATCTATGAGCAAAAGCGGTGTCTAGATAAAAAGCTATTTTTGTATTTTCCTGCCTGCAGCAGTTCTACATGAAGAACCCCCTTCGCTGCCCACTATTCCACCAGGAGCAGCAAGGTGGGTAATATTTTGAAGCGTTAAGTTGGGCCCAAGCCTTTGGTGGGCAGCTTGGGTGTTTGTGTCCGTGTCAGATGGACTGGAGCCACCGCAGCCCTGGACCTGCTGCGGACGCATGCAAGGGAGCAGAACTTGCGCTGATGCTCTCTCACTCGTATGGAACTCAATTAACATTGCTGTCGTTAGGCAAAAACGGCTCCCTGTGAGCCACCTGCGTGCGGCAGGTGCTGTGCGGAGGGGCCAGGCCTGGTGTTGGTGATAATGGAAAAGAGTCGTTTGGGGAGCAGATTTTTTGGGCCCCTCTGGCCCCAGACAGAGAGGAAAGGATGGTACTGCCCATGTCCTGACCAAAGTGCATGGAATGGCAACTCTTCTCCGGGACCACCTTCCCTGGATTCAGAACACATTTCCCCCAGCAAGCCTGAGATGTTTGTGTTGCTAAAGCACACGAAGTCCAGCCTGCTGAAGCCACATCCAAGTTATCCGCACTTAATACAGACCTGAACGTGATTAAAACAAGTGGCCCAATCAGAAGGGCATCAAAGGTGCTAGCAGGATGCAGCAAGGAGCTCTGCTTACACCCAGCCCCAGGGCCTGAGCCCGAACCAGGAAATCCATGACTGGAATTACTGGGTTCAGATTTAGGAAAAACGCTGGGGTGTACCAGGCCCAGGTACATGGTACAGCCTCGCAGCAGCTTTCCACTGCCCATGAAACCCGTTTCCTACGTTCATTTTCCAACTACGGCTGAGCATTCCCACGGTCGCGGGTGTGTGGGTGCCCTGTGTGCAAAGTCAGGCTGACCCTCGGCCTTGGTCCCCTCTCAGCAGAGGCCACCACAGAGCCCGGCTCCCTGGGGAGCCGAGAGCCCCCCCGGGGCGCCTTTGAGGCGGCCAGTTTGGCTGGGAACTGTGTGGCAAGCACTTCGGATTTAGGCAGACAGGTTAGCACAGAAGGCAGCTGGTTTGCTCTGAAATGACGGCTGGGGAAGGTGGTGTGAGCGGGTTTTGGCTCAGCGGCGGACGCGCTGCCCTCCGGCAATGCCGGTGCGGCGCGGAGGTGCGCGTGGTGGGAAATGCAGGCTGAGAAACGCTGCTGCCACCCGGACGATCCGCAGAGCGTCGCCGGTGCCCCCGCGGAGTGTCCCGTGCCGGAGCTCCCCTCGGAGAGCCGGAGCGGGCAGCACCCAAGCCCTTCTGCTCCCGGGCCCGGGCACTTAGCTGCTCTAACGGGTCTGGCAGCAGCAGGGCTGACGCCTGCCGCACTTCCCGGCGTTCCCAGGTAGCAGCTCCCCACGGAGGCAGTGCAAGGGCGACGAAGAAATCACTGTGGAAGCAGAGCTCAGGAGCCGGCGGCATTTCCTGGGGAGGGTCCTGGCCAGAGGCTGCCCCTGCGCTGGCGCCCTGGAGAGGCTTCAAAGCTGCTGTTGCTCACCGTGTTGGGGAGCAGCAGGCTCGAGGCTGGGCACATCTCCAGCTTCCCGCGCCTGGGCCTCAGCCGGTGGCGCACCGTGCACCCCTGCCCGCCCGTCCTGTGCGTGCTGCACACCGTGCGCGCTGCGCACGCCACCCACGCTACCTGCAGCGCACACACCGTGCAGACGCACAACAGGGAGATGCAGATGCCTGCCAGGCGTGTGCACACCATGAACACTCCCGCCACAAGCACCGTGCACACGCACCGTACACACGCACCATGAACACACCTGCCATGTGCACCACACACACACCCCGTGCACACGCACCACACACACACACACCATGCACACACCCATGTGCACCATGTACATGCACCATGCACACACCCATTTGTACCACGCGCACAAACTGTGCACACACAGCATGCAACATGCAGCACATACACCATGCACACACACCACAAAAATGCACCATGTACACACCCTGCACACACACCATGCAAGACACTATGAACATACACCATGCACACACACCGTGCACACACAGCATGCAACATGCAGCACATACACCATGCACACACACCACACAAATGCACCCTGCACACACACCGTGCACATACACCGTGCATATGCCATGCACACGGACCAGGCACATGCAACACACACCACGCACAAGCACCATGCACACGCAACACACGCCGTGCACACGCACCATGCACAGGCACCATGCACACACACCACGCACATGCACTGTGCACACGCCATGCACACACACCACGCACATGCACTGTGCACACGCCATGCACACACACCACGCACACGGCCTAAGCACACATACCACGCAACACACACCATGCAAATGCACCATGCACATGCACCATGCACAGGCACCACGCACACACACCACGCACACCCACCGTGCACAC